>JAHBCN010008891.1:0-36925 GCA_019359885.1 Listronotus oregonensis | reverse complement strand
AAAGGCCTCCGGCCACTTTTAACTTTGTTTCCCGGATAGGCAAAATTCTCGAGGACATCGGCTTTACCAAAGTCCAAAGGGGTATCAAAAATATAGCATTGAATGGTTCATCTTATCCGTAGTAGTATTATCTTTGGTTTAGTGTTTTTGTGTTTTTTAGTGCTTTAATCCAAGTTTTACTAAGATTAAGACCCTCTTTTTTTCTATTAAAGTTGTTTTTATGTTTCTAAATCTCTATTGCCTGTCTGTATATTTTTGAATAGTAACTGGCTGTTCTATTTAGGACTTGCCTGTCTTATAAAAGAACTTTTGATTGCCCTGTGTTTATATTGGCAACTTCTTTAATGTTCTTCTAGTCTGGTGTTAATACTGCGCTTTGTTAAACATATGTTAATCGAACACAGCTGCATGAAATTCTGTAGACTCCTGGTATGAAGAGGGGGTCTCTTCTATCCTTAGCAGATCTTACGCTATGTTGTATGGTGGTTGTAGGTTTAAAAACAGTTCTTATTTTGTGTTTTTCCAAGACCCTTTCTTTTCGGTCTGTTACGTTTTTAATTTAGGGTAGGACCGTTGTTTTTACCGGCGTCTGCTTCTCTCTGTGTTTCTGGGTTATTGGTTTTTATACAGATCTTAATGCATTTTTTGTGTAGCCGCTATTAATCAAACTCTTCTCCAAATGTTGTAACTCAGCCTTTAAATGTTTGGGCTCGCATATTCTTTTGGCGCGGTCTGTCAGAGTCTCGATTACGTAATAATTATAGTATTATTTCATCATATATATCTTGGTACAGCAAAAGTACTTTAGGATTTATAAAGGCTAAAAATGCACCTATGCACAAATGCAAATAGTTTAAAAAATAAAAAAGGCCTACGAAAGGATAAAGTGACCCTCTATTAAGAAATAGTAATAAAAAGGCATACAAATTAAAATAAAAATGGCTTGCTTTTATTTTCATGCAATGAAACCTTGTGAAGACAAATTCAAGTCATTTGAATAGATTTTGGTTAAATTTTATCACTTCAAAATTTTCTTTATGTTTTGTGGGTGGTTCACCCCCCCCCACACCTCAAAACATAGAGAAAAATGTACAACTGATATAAATCCTTATTTATTACGAAAATACTCAGGTTTTTTTAAATATGATGAAAAAAAAATCTATAATCACTGTACTCATTCATCGATATAAGATAACTTACATTTTCGGAAATTTTAAACCCCCAAATAAGTGTAATTTTTGAAAATTTTCAAAAAACTTACGATGATAATTACCTTGGTTTTTAATTACGAGTAATTTGATAACTGTAAAATATTTTTATCTTTTTTTCCCTGGTCGCTATACACTCTTCAAAAACAGGTAAATTTTATTTTAGTTTAAATTTTATTTATTTATAGTAAATATAAATTGAATATAAACATATATTGTTTTATGATTTTTTTCTTGGAGGAAGCACGCCGGAGCCTTCCCTCACGAGCCTTCACTGTTTTTAAAAAGTCATAAAAAATAAAAGAAAATATGCATACACTTCGACCGTGTCAAATCAATCATTATTGGATTTACAAGATAATAAATCAGATCTGCAAAGTAGGTTACCGTAAAAATAAAACACATAATAAAATACAGTCGGAAAATTCGAACAGCAAGCTAAAACGGGCATCTTCTAAGCTATGATTACTTGCTTAATATAGCTATTAAATATAAGTGAGTTAGCGGAGTGACACCCGAGAGCCATAAACAATTACAACTCAATTTCATTTAGTAACGGTGCACCGGGAACTAATTTTCTTAAATAACAAATATTTAAAAATATACCAAGAATTTTAGTGTTTGGAAAATGACGTGATGTAAGTATACAAAGCAGTTTAATTAAATAGTCCTAATATATTACAATATTTAATATACAGTATATGCAGTGGCGTATATTGACTATAAACTGACTATAAAATGACTTAATTTTCATATAATTAAAATAATACGAGTTAAAAATTAAGGTATTACCCAAAATTATTGAAATCATTTAAAAACTGGGATACTATTGAATTCACACAAGTGTAAACACTGCACAGGGTGGCCTGTTTAGCTTGGACACTACTTTATCCCATAAAATATACATTATACAGAAAAAAGTTCTATATAAAAGTTTCTTAGTTTAATTTATATCTTAAGAATATTTTTATTTTGTATATACAGGGTATCCTTTTTTCGTGGATACGCATCAACTTTCTTAATTTAAATGGGACATCCTATATATTATTGCATCTTTGGATATTACGTAAAATTCTAGACAGATGAGTGACGTATTTTTTAAATGGAATACCCCGTATATTTTTATATCAATAGATGGAGATTTTCACGAGGGACTCAGTGATATAGGGGTTGCTGGGTTTATTTCCTGCGGTTCTGCTGCAATTGTCTAAAACTGCATGATACTATAAGGATAGTTTCACCTGAAAAAACCTGGCTGCCACAGGGCACAAGTGCTTTTTTATCAAAGTCAAGAATTTTAAATAAACGTTTATTACTTCTTGAAGTATCTATTATAAATGTGGATTAAACGCCAGGGCAACAAGCCCTAATCGCAGTCACCAGATGGACGAGAAAGGAGGGACTAAACATAAACCCCTCCAAATCAGCCATAGTTGCCTTCACCAAAAGGAGAAATCTAGAGGGCTTAGGACTCCTGAACCTACGAGGTGAAGCAATCAAAGATTGTGGGAGAGGTAAAATATTTGGGTGTCATCCTAGACTTTAAACTTACCTGGAACCAACATCTTCAGAAAAGAAGAAAGAAAGCGAAGGTGACTCTTATGTTAATCAGACGCTCTCATGGGAAAACATGGGGCCTTAAACCAAACGTGGTTTATTGGTTATACACCATGGTGGTAAGGCCTATGCATCACTGGTATGGTGGACAAAAATGCGACAAAGAACTGCTGTTACAGAACTGGCCAAGGTACAGAGACTTGCTTGCTTAGCTATAACAGGAGCAATTAAAACAACCCCAACAGCAGCTATGGAATGTCTTTTAGACCTTCCACCACTTAACCTCATAGTTATGGGAGAGGCAAGAATGAGCTACTTCCGACTGCAACCAAAACTAACTGGTGTCTACGCTAGTTTGGGACACAACAACATAAAAAGTCAGGTTGGCGGCAACATCCTGGATGAGAGAACAGACCAGATGATTTCCCAATACTCATTCAACAAAAACTTCGAGATAAAAATTCCAGATCGAAGTGAGTGGCAGCAACCCGATCTCCCCGGCACGGTTGGAGACATCATCTGGTATACGGATGGTTCCAAAACCGGGCAGGAAACTGGAGCGGGCGTGTACAATGAAATGAGGAATTCACAATTCTCCATTCCACTACGAACACACAGTACTGTATTTCAAACAGAAATATATGCTTTACTGCACTGTGCAAAAGAAAATAACAGGAGGGCTTACAAAAACAAGCGGTTCTGCATAATAACAGACAGCCAGGTGTCACTAGGGGCACTAGTAAACCCCAAGGTGACGTCCAAGCTGACATGGAAATGCCAAACAGAACTAGAGGTCCTGGCAGAACGCAACAGGGTAACTCTCCTGTGGGTACCAGGACATTCGGGAATAGAAGGCAACGAAAAAGCGGATGAGCTAGCAAGACATGGATCATCCACACCACACTTTGGACCAGAACCTGCCCTTGGAGTGACCAAAACCACAGCACGAGGGCAAACCAGCGAATGGATCCGAAACAAACACAAGGAATACTTGGAGAACCTGGGTAAAATAAGACATGAAAAGGGCTTCATAAGGGGCCCAAAGAATAAAGGAAGAACTACTTAGACAAAGTAGGAAAAGACGCATAACAGTAGGGTTGCTAACAGGGCACGATAACCTAAAAGGACACCTACACAAGATAGGCCCATACAATGGGGACCCAAGTTGCAAAATGTGCGACGAGGGGGAAGAAACCAACCAGTCTTGGGGTTATACAGACTTGTAGAAGGAACAAAACTAATGGAAGGATTGGTATAAAAGACAATGGGAGATTAGGTACAAAAAGTCCAAGAGGCTGCTCTGCCTCCGGTAGTGAAAGACGGCTCTCAGGAAGAAGAAGAAGAAGAAGAAGAAGAAGAAACGCCAGGGAAACACAACAAAGATATGTTGCAAATTTCCACCGAAATAAATCAGTAAAAACGATTTTAAAACTAAAGGTCTTATTCAAAGAAACAAAATCGTTACATATTAAAAAAGGACTACAATGAGAAAAAGAAACCGGGATAAAGCTTTTCTAAATTATTTTACTTTTTATCGCATGAATCAATTACTGACGCAGTTAGAGACTTCCAAGAAGAACAGTAACCTATGCGACTGTTCAGAGAACACTAAAATATTTTAGGTATCTTCCATATCACGTTCTTCCAGTGCAGCATTTAACACGTAAACAAAAGGAACTTCGCTTTCAATTTGTTTTCCAAATTTTAATCCATGAAGAAGATAAAAATCCTATCCTGTTTCAAATGATTCTTTGGACGGATGAAGCTACGTTCACTACATCGGGAATATTTAACCGACGCAATACGACCAGCTGGGTAAAACAAAATCCCAGGAAATTTCAAGAGATTAATGGCCGGTTGCACCAACACTTTTTGCGACACTTAAGTTGTTCTTAAGCATTAACTGCCCCTTAAGTTTTAAATGTTTCTTGCACCAGCTGAAATTAGTCCTTAATGGTCCCTTAACTTTAAGTGTAGGATTTTCTGTACTTAATGATCCCTTAAGTAATTTGAAGTTGACATTTGACAAATATTTTGTTTACTGTTTATTTATTTTTCGTTTGTTTGCAGTTTCAAATAATTAGTTTGATAAAAATTATGTAAAAACGAAGTTTTTAAACAATGGTGTTTTGGATTGTGATATTATAAATGCGATGTTAATTAGATTTCCAAGAAAAATGTAGAGACAGTGAATTTTTATAACTTGTGGCAATTTTGAGATTTATTTACCTTTTTTTATTCTTTTGGACATTTTTCTGTTATTTTTAAAAAGAACTGGTTTGACGAGATGGATAATCTTACATTTTTCAAAAGGTTCAAATTAACAAAACCAATAGTGCTCAGCTTACTTGAGCAAATCAAAGATGAGCTTTAGTTTAAACATGACAAGTTTGTATTTGCTTTTAAATTTTAAGTATTTACTTGTAAATTAGGAATATTTAATTTGTTCATATAAAAAAATAAAAGTTTTTTTTTATGATGTATTTGTGTTTATATTTCATATTGACAATAATTATTCCCTTTTCATGGCCGAAAAGAAAGGCGCCCTTGATCTTTTTTCCCATATTGTTATTGATTTTACAACAAAAAATCACAAACTAACGACTGATTTTTGTCTATAAAATGAAAAAAAAAGTTTTAATTATTTACAAAGATTCAAGTCGGATTACTTCTATCATTTAAATGACACACAAACTAGAAAAGGAAAGATATAATATCAGTTAATTCTGATTATTCGCGTTGTAAAGGCCAACAATAAAAAATAAGAACGATGCAACGTTGCCATCTTTCTAAGTAGTCTTAGTTAAGTTGCAATAAAAATCTAATGGTGAAAGCGAAAACAATTTAAGTTACCCTTAATTTTAAGAGCATCTTAATAAAGGTCTACTTAAGATACTTTTGGTGCAACCGGCCATAAATACCAAGAGAGATCTTCTTTTCATTTCGTGTGGTGTGCTTAACAAAAGAATTCTCGGGCCAATATTCTATGAGGGATCCTTAACTGAAGAATGATTTCCCAATTTTCTTGAAAACGATATTAAGGACATTTTAGAAGAATTGACACTCGAAACATATCGCAAGATAATTTGGCAGCAAGACGGAGCGCCGCCCCATGCTGTTCCTCAAGTTGTGCAGTATCTCAATCGCCGATACAATTAGTGGATTGGACGTTATGGCACTATTAGATGGCCACCTAATAGTCCAAATATTACATTTTTGAGACACTTTTCTATGGGGTCACTTGTATAATGTAGTTTACCAAAATGGAAACACAAACGCGGAAGAAATGGGAGAAAAAATTGTTAATGAAATTTATTGTCTTAACCAAAAACCTCAAATAATATCTACGAGCTTAAAAAATCTAAGAAGGGGTTGTAGATAATGTTTTGAAAATAAGGGGGGTCATATGGAACAGCGTTTCTTAACCTTCTTTGGCCCGCGGACCAGTGATATTTTTTTAACAATAAAATTTTACCAGGAAAATTTAGTATTACAATAATAATATATATATATATATATATATATATATATATATATATATATATATATATATATATATATATATATATATATATATATATATATATATATATATATATATATATATATATATATATATATATATATATATAAAGCTTTATCAAAAATCACAGAAAATTATTTAAAAAAATCCCAAACTCATTACTCTTACGATTACTAAAAAGGTTAATCAAAAGCATTTACAAAAAGTATAATTTGTTTTTTTAAGTAAATTTTTCTTCAGTGCAGTACTAATCATAAATTACTAAGAATTAAAATAAGTTTAAAATATTTATATGTTGTAATTTTGTAAATTAAAATTTGGTTATTTTTATTATTTTTTAATAAGTTAATTTTTATGGCGGGTAGAAGAAATTGTCCGCGGACCAGTAAAATTTCTCCGCGGACCACTGGTGGTCTGCCGAAACCGGCGGTTGAGAATAGCTAATATAAAACATTTAAATTATTAGTAATATTACAATTTTTTGTTATAAATGTTCTTATTACCACCATATTATACCCCGTATTGTATTTTAATTTTTTCCGTTTACTCGTATTGTAATTTTGCTGCTTGGTTTAGAAATAGATATTTCATATTATTTTTAGCATACAATATAATTTGAAGCCGTTCTTCCGATAAAAATCTCATTATAAAACTACTCCAAAAAGTAATAAACGTATTTCTAAAATTTTTAACATTGACAAATAAGCACCTGTGACCTGTGGCATCCCGGTTTTTTCAGGTAAAACTATCCTGATCCCAGTTTTTAGACAATTGCAGCAGAACCGCAGGAAATAAACCCAGAAACCCCTATATCACCGAATTCCTCGTAAAAATCTCTATCTATTGATATAAAAATATATGGGGTATTCCATTTAAAAAATACGTCACTCGTGCTGTAACTCTTTTGTTTTGTTTCAAATGTTTGCCTGATTAGATTATTGAATTCTACGGAAAAAAATACACGAAATGGCTATATTCGTTTTTTAAAAAACTACAGGGAAGTTCAAAAAGAAAGCCTTGTTTACTTTAAAATGAATAACCCTGTACACTTTGAGTTGCGTTTAAAAAACTCTAGAATAATTATGTAATTTTAAAGAAAGTTTTTTGTAGTGCTAAAACCAAAAATCTTTCGTGCACATAATCACAAAAGTTATTAAAAATAAATAAATAAAATAAAAGATGTCTTTCTTAACGGTTTATAGAGGATTTACACAAGTGTGAACACTGTACACTTTGAGTTGCGTACCCAAAATTTGACGCCTTTTTTAACGGTTTCTATAGAATTCAAACAAGTGAGAATATTCTACTCTTTGAGTTGCGTTTCCAAAACTTTGCAGGAACATTTTTCAATTATAAAGAAAGGTTTTTGTGTCACTATAAATTAATTTCTTTCATCCAGCTATTGACAAAAACCTATTAAAAATAAAAGGTTCTTATTTGAAGGTTTTTATGAAATTCACACAAGTGTGAACATTTTACCCTTTGAGTTGCGTTCCCAAAACTATGTGAAATTATATTGTGATTATAAAGTGACAAAGTAACATATCCAATAAGTTGGCAAGAAATATTGTTTATGTATCAACTGAGATGTCTGCAACTAGGGAAAAAAAGAGAGAGGGCAGAAGAAACAGGTGACAGCAAACAAGGTACAGAGTACAGGGGACAAGGGCAGGAATCAAAAGACATGAGACCGTAAAGAAAATAGTTATTAACATGTGGGAATAAATATCAAATTATGACTAGAAAATGCTAAATAAAAAAAGTCAACAGTAAAAAATAAATGGTATCAAGAAATAGTTAGTACTCAGTATACTATAGTTAATAGTAAATACTGAGAAATAAATAGAAAATGATGAGTTTTTTTTATCTTGGGACAGTCCACGAGGGTTGAGGCCTGAGTACCGTGGGTGTATTAAGTGTGGTGAGAGCGAGTTTGTTCACACGGGACTTAAATATCTGGAGACTGGAAGGAAAAGGAAAAATTTAGGGGCAGCAGGTTCCAAAAATTTGACACTCTGGGGATGAAGGAAGGAAAAAGCGGGAAGTTCGGGGCCTCTGAACTGTAGAAGGGTGCATAAAAGTTGCAAAAACGTGTTGTTCTGTTGGGAGTTGCCAAAAAGGGAAATTTATACTGGCCAACTCCTATGAGGAGAAGCCGTAAAAAAAACCTATCGAAAAGCGTCAGATCCTCTCGGCTCGACGGGGCAAGAAGAGGAAGCCTGTCTGTGAGGGGATCATTAATAAGACAAACGGCTTTTTCTTTGAATGGGGTCCTATTGCTAATGTTGTAGGGGACGCCAGTCCCAGACATGAGAAAATATTCTAAAGGGGTCTGATTTGGGATACATACAGGCTCAGATTGGAAGAAGAGAAATACTTTCTGGCTTGAAAGAAATCCAAGGCTGCCGAGGCTATGAATGTAATGTGTTTCTGCCAATTGAGGTTATTCAGTAACTCAGTAACGCCGACAAGATTAAACGAGTCTTTGTTCTGCAGAACTTGGCCGCTCATATGTAACGGACGAGCATTGGCAGGTTTTTTTTGCGAAAAACAACATAAACGGTTTTAAAGGCATTAAAATTTAAAAATTTTTTGGCCCCAATAAAAAAATAAGTTTTGACTTGGAAAGAGATATCTGATTGACCTGCGCTTGTTTTTCAAATGTGGCGGATTTGCCACCGAAACGAAGATAATTGTTTTTAATTTTGGGTGTTTTTGGGGGGTTTTTTTTTTGCAGGCGATCTGCAAGTTCATAGGGGTTAATAGGGTTTAGCAGGCTCAGTTCGTTATCCCGGGGCCAACCGAAGTTGTCCCCCTTTTTTAAAAAGTAGTAAGGCGAGTACTCCAAAGAAAACATACTGAAACCAAATTATTTTGTGCCTTAAAAAAAATTTGTTTAAAAAAGGGCCTGAAAAAACACAAAAATTTTACTAAACAGCTGTTATTTAAAACAAAATTATTGAAAATTTTAGTCTCCAACTCTACTTTTTGGTATTAATTATACTATAAATACTTAACATTGTCCAACTAACGAAAACAGAGCCCTTTAACCAATTATTTATCAAAAACACAAAATATTTAATTTGTACATATTATCATTGCTGTAGTGTTCGTATTTTATACGAATAAAGCTTTGCTTAGTTTTAATTTCTAACTGATACCACACGTGCATATTTAAAGCATTTTATCTTTCTTTAATCGGTATTTAAATATCTCTATTTGGGTTATTTGATAAAGGATCATACGGTTTAGCCGTATGGTTAAAAGCTGACCAAAAACAAATATATTTAACTTTTTCATTGATCCTACTGGCAAACAGTTCAGGTTAAATTAATTTAGGAATAACCCCTAGATAAACGTGTAATCACAAAATTGTAATAGCTAAATAATAAGTGTTGAAATCTTTTATCACCCGATATATATTTTTTTTAAATGTCCTATTTTGTGTAAAATTTTCAGGGGACACCAATAAAATCCAAAAAAATTTTAGGTAATTGGTTTTTAGATTTGTTGGCTTTCCACCTAACCTTTTTAACCAAAAAATTGGGGTCGGAAAAATAATTATAAGGCCTAAATTGAAAACTGTTTGGGTTGACTTGGCATTGAACATCTTGGCACTGGATTTTTGATTTTTAACAGCTGTTTCATGTTTATTGTTTTATTTCATCTTCATATGTTTACCGTTAAGGTAGGATTATGAGAAAAGTTAATTAATTTAAGTTAACAAAAATTAAGTTATTATAAATTAAAATTTGTGTGAAAACATCAATCAGTTTAAAAATAACAAAAAATTTAGATTTCGTAGGGCAAATCACTGTTAATAGGTTTTTGTGATTTCTATTTTATTGGGCACTTTCCGGCAGCTGTCCGGTAATTTGTTAACTTCTTAAATAAATATTTTCTAAAAATATATAATTTTTTACATTTTTTTTATAACGCAAGGGAAAACGAGTTTCTGTGCCTATTTTATGATGGTATTGTGGGGAGTTTAATTATTTTAAAAAAACGTTTATTTCATTTTATGATAAGGTTAAAAAATTAAAATAAGTTAAGAAAGTTAAAGTTGTTTATCTTTTAACTTAACTTAATTTTTAATTTATGGAAATTAAAACCATTTGATCACATAATGTTTATTTTTCTTGTGTACTTTTTAAATTATTTTAATTTAATTTAATTTTTCTGTATAATTTAACTTTATTTAGCGAATACGTGCAAAAAGTGCTTTAGCATTTTCTATTTCCTCGCTTGTTTAATTATTCAAAAACATTTTTCACCTCCTAAGCACATCATTTAATTTAATTGTCTTTTTAAAAATGAGTGACGATATTATGAGGATATTTGCTAACTTTGATCACAAAAACAATAAGTAGAAAAGTAGGGTTATATTTTTAAAACAAAAAATTCAAAAACTTTTGATTTGACAGTCCCAAAAACGATCCGCAAAGAGATCCAACGTTTGTACTTTTCGTACCGTCACGAAATTATTTTAAGGCCGCGCATGCGTCTAAGCGCACAAAAAAACAGTTCAAAAACGATTTCGAAACGATACCGGATTTCTTGTTGGAACAACCTATATTTTACTATGGAATGAAAAGTTTTTTAAGTACTCCAAAAAAAATGGCTATAATTATTATTTTAATTATATCACTTTAGCGTTTTATATCGACTAAATACCATAGAAACGGCCTGCAAAACCAAAATGAAAAAACTACAGTGACAAAATTTTCTGGTATCAGGTAGTTAATCAATATCAGTGACAATAAAAAAATAAATAAATATCTTTGTTTTAATTATATTTATTAAATGTTTAGTTGTTTATATTATGACTTTGCTCTTCTGGTGAAATAGTCATATCGAATATCATTTGAGAGTAAGACAAAATTTCCTTTTGGATTTATTTACGTTTGTTGCTTTCAGGCAATTTCGCCTGACGGCTCGTGATTTTGTTAAAAATATCATTCGCAAAACCGCCACGCAACAATCTTTCAAACCAGTCGAAAATTTTGCCCGCAGATTTCTCTCTCTTATGATATTATTATATAAAAACAAAAAGGGGTATTTTTCAAGTTTTTCTTCAATAAACTGCATCTATTAAAATTTAGCAATTTCTAGTGATTTGTTTTATATTCTACGTGTAAAGACAAATAATTAATAAACATGTTTTCAAAAATGTCAGTTTTTGGATTATTCAAATATTTTTTCCAAAAATTTTTTTTTATATCAAAAATTGACACTTTTATTTTTTTTAAATATTAAATTTTTTTATAAACTTTAAAAATCAAAATATTTGACAACTCAAAAAAAATTATCATGTTGAATTTACATCCGAAAAAAGTAGAGACATTTAAACAATAACCGAAAATTTTAAAACATTTAAATATGGACTTTACTTATTTTATAAAAAAAAACTAAAAAAAAATAAATTTGTAATATTTTATTGTTAAACATTAGTTTAATAAATTAATTGGACGACAAAGTGGGTAAAAAAAGTATTTTTTAAGAGATCTTTTTCTGCCCAGGATATTTAATCCAAGTTCTAACACACCGCTGGGGTTATACCTTAAAGATTTATAAATTTGGAAAGAAAAAAAATATGCAAACGGCAGATATAAGAAGCGGATAATGCGATGAGTTCGAGGTTAATTTTCAGTGGCGAATTTACCAGCAGGCTGGGTAGGCTGGAGCCTAGGGCGACAGATTTTAGGGGCGGCAAATTTTGGGGCTAAAATTGTTTTATGTCTTAGGACATTTAAAAAATTCATATTTCTATACCTCAATGCTACAGGTATACACAAACAATTTATCAAGTAATATTTCTTACCACACATTTCTCGTCCTCAGTGATAGATTCGTATCGGAATTAGAAATACAGCAGGCTTAAAGAAAGGTTTTTATTTCTATCAGAAATAAGTGAATTGTCATTATTAACCCCATCAAAGCCCTTGTCTTAAAAAAATGTATCTTAATAATTTAGAGACCCACTTTGTTTAAGAATGCATACATATTTAATGTCTCATTGCTACTACACAAATTTTGGTAAAACCAGATTGTAACAAGTCTATCTTTGTTTCTGCAAAAACAGAATTTGCAAAACGTTTATACAAACTTGAATGCAGCAGTTGGCATGACTGTGTACACTAGCGACAAATTGTTTGAATGAGTGAAGCTTTTCTTGCTTAAAACGGTAAAAAATTATTTAAGATCTTAAGCCAAGAAAAGCCAAACACTTTTTTTGCATAGAGTAAAAAAGCAAATTTATACGACGATAAAATTGTAAATTCAAAGAAAATCGTTTAAACCAAAAAAACACTTTAAAATAAGAATAAATAATTCCAATAAGAAAATGGTAATTTTATATGATATCTTTTTGGTCTCCATTAAAAAAATTCTTTTAAGAATGTTTTTAGATTTTACAAGATGGAATACCCAAGGTGGTTATTTCATACTTTATTTTTAAATGCAAGTAAAGCCACAAATATGGTCCTGCTCAGTCCCTCTGCCTAATGCACTGTTAAGTCATCGCTCCATCGCTTTCGGGATCGTCCTGGACTTCTGCGGCCCAATGGTGACTTGTCGCGTGCAATTCTGACTATCCTTGTGTCGTCCATTCGACTGATGTGCTCGTTCCTTTCCCTCTTTCTACCTAGTACCACTCGTTAATGTTTTCCACTTTACATGTTCTTCTTATATTTTCACTTCTCTCTCTGTCTGGAAGCGTGTTTCCAGTTCTACTTCTCTTTCATTTCGGTTGTCTCTAGTAGCTGCTTGGTTTTCTCTGTGTCAGGTCGAGTTTCTGCGGCATAATTCATGGTTGGTCTCACCGTTGCCTTATAGATTCTTGATTTGGTTTCTATTTTAATATTCTTATTTTGCCATATTGTGCCGTTTAAACATCCTGCTATTCTTGCTGCCCTCGTTGTTTGTTCCCTTACCTCCGTCTCAACATCGCCATAGCCTGATATTTCTATGCCTAGATACTTGAATTTCATTTCTTGCTGGATAACTTTGCCTTCGTAATGGTGTTTTTGACATGGTCATGCATTTAATTTTTTGGGCCGATATTACCATATTAAATGATTTGGCAGTACAGTTAAATCGATGTAATAGTCGCTGTAGATCGTCTTCATTCTCCGCAACCAGTACGGCATCGTTGGCGTAGCACAGAATAGTAATTTCTTGATCGCCCATTCTGTAGCCTTTCAGTAAATGTACACTTCTTATTATTTCGTCCATAATGATGTTAAAAAGGAGAAGGCTCAGAGAATCCCCCTGTCGAATACCACAGCTCACAGTTATTGGTTCAGTCAGGACTCATTTATCTTTCCTTAAATCTGATTAGCTTCATATATATTTTCTATGGTTTTGATGAGGTTATGTGGGATTTGCCTGTTGTAGAGAAGGTGTATAACGTCTTTTAATCGCACGCGATCGAACGCTTTTTCTAAATCAATGAAACACATGTATGCTGGTCTGTTATATTCAATTGATTTTTCTGTGACCTGTCTTATGGTAAAAATCGCGTCTGTGCAAGATCTACCGATCTGAGTCCTTGTTGTTTATCTGCTTAGGATGTTAAGTTATTAATTTTTGTTGTCAGTTTTAGTGTAGTGCTTAAGAGATTTATACCTCTGTAGTTCGAGGGTAATTTCTTATCTCGTTAATTCTATTTATCATAAACTATTACATGTCTTAATTCCTTTAATGGTTCCAAACTAAAAATTATTACCTAAATTAATCAAGTTATTTTAACCTACAGTTTCGCTGTCTACCGCCCTATTAATAGGAAATGCTTTAAACTAAAATGACATACAAATAGATAAAACACTGTAACCTGATAGTATGTATACAGGATATCTAGTTGAAATTTAATTTGCAGTCACTGGTTTATCTCGTGAAACACTGATTTTATAAAAGTATACTTTGCCATCTGGTCTAAATTTTGTAAAATACTGTGTGGTCATAAAAATATCATACTTAGGTTTTTAATATTTTTTTTTAATGCTTTGCATTGCTCTCATGCAAATTTTTTTTATGCTTAATAATTTTAAGCACCATGGACTTGTTGTATATGGAAACGCTATACATTGTAGGTACCTAATTGCTTTTGAACTTTTTACACGTGGGAAATAAGAACAATTAAATGAAAAACACCTTTATTTTTAAGACAATAAGAGACTCATTTTTTGTTTGGTTACCAGGGATATCCAAAATATTTTCGGATATATTTATTCTTCAGGGTACCCTGGTCGAGAATAATAAGTAAAATACCTATATCAAAATAAAAAATGGACTTGAGAATTTGCCTGCAAAATGAAAGTGGAATATTTTGTTTACAGACTAACAGAAAATTTGACATGGCATAAATTTAGACACATCAATAAACATTTATAACCAACAAACCTATTTTTTTCATATTAATAAATAATTATATTTTAAGTAAAAATTTTTTGTCAAACTTTCTGTTCGTATATTTTGTAACCAAACTGTCATTATTTTTAATTTGATAATTGTATTTAGAAATCAAATTTTCCTACCTAATTTGCCACGGACTTGAATTAATAATCGATAATACTTTTTTGTTCACAAATTGTTTTAGAAAATTTAAAAAATTTAGGTTTACCATTTTTGACACAAATGCAATAGTGAAAACAGATCGCGGGTAACTTTATCTATCTCGAAAATACAGGATGTTTTTCAAGGTTTTTTTTAAATAGCACACCCTGTATTTTATTTTACTATTTATTTTAAAATAAAATAACCTTAAAATTAATACGGCATACTTTTAATTAATTTTTAAAAAAACTAGTTATTTATGAAAAAAACAAAACTTATGAAAAAAAAAACAATAAAAATCTAGTATTTAAATTTTGCACTTATTGTATAAAATTCTATTATTAATTATAATTTTTTTAATGTTAATTATTATTATTTTTTTATTATTTATTTATTTTTATAAAGTTATATACCTGTTTTTGCGATCCATAAGCAATTAGGTTTTCATCTAGTCTTTTAGAAGTATTAATGCTTGGTAGCCTTGTTTCTCGATATCTAGCAAAATGCTTCTGTAAATCATTTGCACCTTTTTTTTGCTCCCACTATAAAATTCAATAATATACTAATATGTTTTTAAACTCCATATCATTTATTTAAAAATTTAAAAATACGAAAATCGTGCAGCAATGAAAGTAATTAATTTAAACATTGATGTGTTTATTACAATGTAGATTTTTTACAGGGAGTGCAAAATTTAAATCTTATGAAGTTTTTCTTGAATTTTTTGTCGTTGTCCTTGTTTTTAAAACAAATTTGGGTTATATCTTTAAAACAGTAACTTATAAAAAATAATTAGGTACGCCACTGGACTCTAAGTAAAATTCTACTAAAACATGCTATTAACCATTTTTTTCTTTCTTTACTAACAACCGAGGTACAGAGATGTACTGAAATAGTCAAAAAAAAAAACGTCCTGTATCTCCAAGGCAAATCAAGTTAGCCGTTATCTTTTGTTGCAGTCGTTTCAAAAATTAAACTTGAAAACGTGCCATCAGATTTGCTCTATCTTTTATAGTTTTTCCAAAACCCTGAAAATTCATCGAAAAGCCACCCTGTACATTCTCCATCGTTGTGAAAGGTTTATAATGCGAGTTTTATACAATGTTTTCGGTTGAGTGCCAAGACACTTATGCAGAAACCTGGCAACATCATCATCGTCTGGAAGTTTTGGGCACTAAAGGCCTTTCCTACCAGTCCAAAGAGGTGAAAATCACATAATAATAGTCTATAATCCGGACGTTGAAACTGCAGCTGTCTGTTTTTTTTTTATTCATAAAACTTATTTTTTATAAATAATACATATAGTTGACGAAACGTGGCATTAAAATAGGCCTTACGAGGAATTTTTTGAGCAGTAAGATGGATTTGAATGCGTTTTTTTTACATTCGATTAAGATAAACGTCCAGAAACTTTGTGAACAAATTTAGTGAATGATAAATAAAGAACTTCGTTTGTGCATTAAAAAAAGAAGCTTTTTCCAAATGCAGTTTAAAGTTTTCAGTATAAAAAAATTATAACTAGGTAAAAAATGATAAAAATTAACCCAAATTTTATACTCGGGGGTTTTTGAGGCCGCTTAATACGAATATGATATTGACAAGAACCTACGGAGTACCTGGTGCGCGATAAGGATGGTGTAAAGGTCGTCTTCCGGAGTTTTTCGACAATTCCTCCTAATATCAGACCAATATTGTTACTCTGGGGATTTTTGAGGTCGCTAAATACGAATATAATAATAACAAGGACCTGCGAAGTACCTGGTGTACGTTAAGAATGGTGTAAACGTCGTCTTCTAGAGTTGTATTACAAATCCTCCTAATATCAGCCCAATTTCTTTACTTGGGGGTTTTATGTGGTCGCTAAACATAAATATAACATTGACAAAGGCCTTCAAAGAACCTGGTGCGTTCTAGTAATGGTATAAACGTCGTCTTCTGGAGTTTTACGCCAATTTCCCCTAATATTAGTTCAGCGACCACAAAAACCCCCCCGAGTAACAAACTTGGGTTGATATTAGATCGTAAAAGTCCTAAAGACGACGTTAACATCATCCATAGCGCGCACCGGGTACCCCGAACGCCCTTGTCAATGTCATATTTGTGTTCAGCGACCACAAAAACCTCCCGAGTAACAAAATTAGGCTGATATAACTGTCGTAAAAGTCCAGAAAACGACCTTTACACCATCCATAGCGAGCACCGGAAACTCTACTTGTCAATATCATATTTGTGTTTAGCAACCGCAAAAATTCCCCAAGTAACAAAATTGGGCAGATATTAGGAGGAACTCCAGAAGACAACGTTTACACCATCGTTAGGCCGCACAGGACCTCGAAAACCCGAGAATAACAAATTCGGGTTCGTTTTCATCATTATTTACCTGGTTATTTTTTTTTATAATTGCAAACTTTCCAATGCATTTTAAAAATACATTTTTCTTATGCAAAATTCAGTTTTTACTTTCCTATTAATTAAATTTGCTCACAAAGTTTGTAGACGTTTATACGAATCGAATGCAAAAAACCGCATTCAAATCCTTCTTATTGCACAAAAAATTCCTTATGCATTACTTCGCTTCCTCGATTAATAATAGAAGAAATAGATTGCAGTAGAGTTGCCTGGCAAAATTTAGCGGCCACTTTCTTCAATCTAATATAGCGGTTGATCCAGGAGCATGGCCCACCTTCTTTTTTTGCACCTTTCAATAACTAGATAAATGAAAGTTGGTGATATTATATATGTTTTTCTTCGATTTCACCGAAAACGGCCTCTAGCTTTAAATGAGACAACCTGATTTTTGTTAAATAAGAATACTAAATGGTGCAAAAAATTGGTTTAAAATTCAAGGTTTTAAAGGCATAGGTAGCTAAAACGTATTTACTAAAAGACCAAATAGTACTGACCTGACACTAAGGTGTACTATTCGAGGACTCATATCCATCGTCTAGGGTGGAGGTAGGTGTGGAGTGGATCGTTGTGGCTTTTTTAATATCCTCGTCGCTTTTGCCAGCTCGAAGAGTTTCATTGCTTCCAAAGTCTTCTGTCGATACCCCATTTTGTCCTAGGAAATAATAATAAAATAAGAAGAAAAAAAAACACAGTTATTATTTACTTAAACTTTTCTTTATACTTAAAAAGGATCATAATGGTGAAAAAATCATACCCCATCTTTACGTTTTTTACTCCTTTGATTACGATTTTTTATTTTTAATTGTTTTTTATTCTGTCCATCTGGTGACACCATTACTTTCAAATAAAATAGACTAATTAAGTAAAACTATTTCACACTAAAAGTGTCTGAAACAGGATGAAAATAAAGCTGAGTTAATAAGCTTGCATCCGTGTTAACTCGCCTCTATGAATTTTTTATTAAAAGAGCATTTTTGTGGAGAACAGGCAGGGTACACGAGTGCAACCTACCTGCAAGAAAGGATTGAAAACTCTTTCTTATTTCTATAAGCCCTTTTCTCTTCTCTCAGTTGTTTTTAAGAACAAGGAAACAATAATTATATCCCAAATCCTAAAATATTGAAACAACAAAAATTTTCATAAAGTATGGATTTTATTCCAAAGGATCTACAACAAACCTTTTTTTTCCTTACGACGGGTTTGAGTTTCATGAGTATCTTGATGAATCTCAGATAGTTGCTATTGACATATCCAAAACTTTTGACCAGGTCTGGCATGGTGCGCTTCTTAACATAGTTCTTTCCTACGGTCTTCTGTCTAACTTAATTATTGACTCTATTCTTACTTTTTGATCGACGTATATAATTTATAATGTATGGTCACTTTTACATTTTCCAGTTAATGCTGGGGTGCCCCAGGGCTCAGTTCTGGCCCAAACTCTATTTCTTCTTTATAGTAACGTTTTTTTTTCTCTCACAGGACTTTGAATAATTATTGGATCGAAGCGCCAAAATTTTTGTCCACTGTTATTCCTGTAAAACACAGACACGCTGCAACAAAAAAAGTTTTCCAGTACTCATTCTTTACTTATAAGTGACAAAGTTCTTCAGAACAAAAAGTCATTTAATCTCGTGACCGTTACTTATGTAAATAACCTTAACTGGCACAAACACACTATCTCCATAGCCACACCACCTTTAAAAGAGTTTGGATTTCATCTTTGAGACAGAAATATTTCTTCTCTTTTAATCTCGTATATGAGAAATGCCGTCTTCCACAACTAGGTAATGATGATCACAGGTTAAAAGAAATGCTCACTACTCTTGCCCATCTACGGGCTGTATAGGATCTGTTACTCTTTAATGAGTATTTTCTCAGCTTCTGCTTCGAGAAATTGGTCAGTATAATTCCCCTTCTGACAGCTCTCCCTTATGCATCTCTTTACAGTCCGACTTGACAAACCCCGAACCTCTCACTCTTTCGTTAATTCCTAGAAAATCTAGAATGTGGAATTTACTGCTCCCAGAAGTTTTCCCTTCTTTTCCAAATCTTCAAATATTTAAGCTCCATGTTAATTAAAAATATTTTTCCACACTTAACATAATCACGATACGTTAGTACTTAGGCTTTAAGCCTTCTGGTTTGTCCCTACATAAAAAAATGTTACTGAACTTTTATTTATTTGGTCAATGAATCATAATTGGTACCAATTTTTTGGTTATAATTTGGGATAAGAGAGCGAAATTTAATGAAGTTGCCCCTGTATCAGCTTAAAAATTAAAAAAAAAAAAGCAAAATTTACCTTTTATAATTTCCTTTTTAAATAGATCAATTATTTACAGAAAAAAAAACAAAAATAATTGGTAAAAAAATTTGCTTGCTTATTTTCTTTCGAATTTTAAGTATTTCAAACTACGTTATTGTAAATTATTGCTCCATTTTTTCCAAAAATATTATCAAACAAACATAACTTGGCATTCCAAACACTTAACTTTATAAAGATTCCATTTTCCCTTGGAAATTGACGTTTCAAATATCAAGATGCAATATTTAGTGGTGAACATTTTATTCCTGCTCTTATAGGCTGCCTATGTCGATTCGCAAAACGTAAATGCGATTTTGCTCTTGGGCAAAATAACTTTTTCGTATGATGCTGAAAATACCAAAGGATTTTTTTAAAGATATTACAGACATTCGAAATAAAGCATTTTCAATTATTTTAAATACGTTTTTGTATAGTCAAATAATAAAAAAGATACCAGTATTAAAAATTATTTTACTTTAATTGATTATAGCTTATAAACATAAATACATGTACTATTTTACATACAAACTAATATGTTAAAACGTTTTTTAACCTTTAAAACTAAATCAGTTCTTTTGTTTTAACATTTTACTTTTCCATCCAAAAAAAAGTTAATTTCCGCCCAATTTACAGTCAACACTCAAAAGGTGACGTTTCCTTAAAAGTATTATACAATGTAATGGTGGTAGAACCATTCTTGCTAAATTCTTGCATTTATTTGTTAATTAATACACAAAGTTTCGGTTAGCTATTCTCAAAAGTTACGACTTTTATAATATCCGTTGTTTACAGAAGCTTAACCGATTTTTTATGTGATGGAGTTGTTGGAGCTATGCCTCCGTACTTTCTACTTTCAAGTAAAATTATACTATGCACAGGATGATGGACTTCCCATGGGTTCGTCGCTCCCTTCAGTGTAAGCAAATATTTATATGAAATGGTTTGAAGAACACGAAATTAAAACTGCACTAATCAAACCAAAAGTTTGGCCAAGATATGTTGACGATACTTTTATTGTATGGACACGTAATAAAGAAGAACTCGAAGGTTTCTTTAAACATCTAAATTACCTCCGACCTTGCATCAAATTCACTACGGAGAAGGAGCTAGATTCGGCTTTACCTTTTCTCAACTCTGCTCAGTTGGTCGGCATTGCGGCGCTTCTCGGCTAAGCACAATTGTCGCGGAGTGCCTTTCGCGCCGATCAAGTGACCGGTCCCAAGCCCGGAAAAAGAGGAGAGAGCACACAGGTACACAATACACACATCATCACGCTCACACACACACACACACACACACACACACACACACACACACACACATACATTTAATCACAATCCTAAGCCAAGGTGAAAGGCAACGTGCCGAAGGCTGAATGTTCACAAGGATATATGTGATCGCGAACGTTCCCCCGGGGGCACCAGGCAGCACCCCCCTGTATCGCATGCCTTATCCAGCCATGCGGGGCTCTGGCTGGATGGACCGAATACCCCTAGCTACCGTGGGAACTATATGGGTAGCAAACAACCATTAAAAACAACCAGGCAAGGTCACAGGCAAAAAGTTAGCCACGACCAGCTACAAGGCAAACTCCATAGAGGAGATTGACAACCTGACAGATGAACAGGTCATTAAGGCCAATCTGTCAGGAACTTCTAGAGCTCGTGTGCGAGCCTTGATTCAAACAGGCAAAAGCCGCGCTGAGGCTAAACGTGCCGTGATTAAGGAAAACTTCATCGTACACGCAAAACGCATGGGTAAGGCAAAGGACTCGAAGGCCACTGAACAGGCCACAGCAGCCAGCCAAACCCAAAAAAGGACGAGATCCGAGGACAGTACTCCCCATAAAAGGCAATTCAAAAAGCCGAGAGGAGACAAGCCAAAAAAACCGGCCACTCTGACTAGCATGTCAAACAAGGCTGCAGCAAGCAACGAGAAAGTTGCTATCGTCAGCGAAGGCTACCCAGAAGACCAGCTGACGACCGAAAGGATGGAGGAAGTCCAAGCCTCAATTTTAAACGCTTACGACAACATCCCAGATGGCCAGGTAGTAAGCTTTGAAAAATGCAACCACAGGCCGGGATACCTTGAAGTCTCCTGCGCTGACAAAAGCAGCGCAAAATTGCTAACAAAGACGGTGCCAACACTCACGCCCTGGGAGGGAGCAGTGTTAAAGGCACTGACAGACAAGGACTTGCCAAAGCCAGTCACCTGCACCGTTTTCATCCCGGATGAACGGGGGGAAAGAATGCCAGCTGAAAGAATTCTGAAAAGGATATCGGTAGGCAATAAAGGCCTAAACACAAACTTGTGGAAGTCCTGGGGAGCAGTCCCAAAGAACAAAGGCCAACTCTGGACCTTCTCCATGGACAAACAGTCCCTCTAAGGCCTGGAAAAACTGAACATGAGCCCATACTTTGGATTCGGAAAGCTCAAGTTCCGGAAAAAGCAGGACAAAAAAGTCCAACAAATTGTTGAAGTCCCCGAGGCCAGCACATCAAAGGCCGGGCTCACACAAAGGACCGCTGAGGAACCCGAAGACAGTACATCGAAGGCCGGGCCCATAGCACCGGAGGAGAGGGAACGGGAGGTCGATACTGACGAGCCTTCTGCTCAAAGTGGCACCAGTCCGCTGAAAAGACATAGAGTCTATCAGCAAATGGATACCGCCACGGAGGAGGAGGCCCTGTTGAGGAGTCGATCCCCCAGCCCCTCTTAGTTACAATGGATACCATAAAGGTGATCCAAGTGAACCTTTACCATGCCAAGGCTACCTCAGCCGTGCTGTGTAGAAGATTCCAAGAAGAAGGCCTGGATATCGCCCTTATACAGGAACCATGGCTAAACAACGGAGCCATCAGAGGACTCAATCCATCTGGAGGTAAGTTATATCATGATAACAACCCAAGAGCTTGTATTCTTTATAATAGTAATAGCATCAGATGTAAATTATCTCGGAGCTCTGCTCTAGGGACTTTGTTACAGTACAGGCAACCGCCAACAGCAGAGGAAGGGACTAAGACCTGGGTATTGCTGCGTCTATTTCCCCGGAAAAGAAAGGAACCTGTTCAACATCCCAATGGAGGACATCATAGGCCACTGCAGAGGAAGAAGACAACAAGTAATAGTTGGAGGTGACGTCAACGCCCACAACACAACTGGGGAAGCACCAATACAAACAGTAGAGGTGAGTCCTTGCATAAATTTATTATAAGTGAAGGGTTAGACATAGCTAACATAGGCATAGAACCCACTTTTGTGACATCAACCAGGCGTGAGGTCCTTGACCTTACTTTTTGTAACCATGATGTCAGTGATACCATGACAAACTGGCATGTCTCTGACGAACCATCGTGTTTTGATCATCGTCACATCAGATTTGATTTAACAATTTCTAGACTAGCCGTCACGAAATTCCGTAACCCAAGGAGGACACTCTGGCAAGGCTATGAAAGAGCACTAGGGGGCACGGCAACAATCTTCACAACGAAGGGTCTTGATCTGGCAGTAGACTAACTAAATGAGGCAAAAAAACGGCCTATAAAGAAAACTGTCCAGAACAAACAAGACAACAAAGAAATAAAACAGTCTGGTGGAATAGTCACCTAGAGGGTCTTAGATCCGAGGTGAGAAGGCTATTTAACAAGGCCAAACTCAACCAAGACTGGGCAACGTACAAAACGAAACTTACGCATTACAACAAAGAGATCCGCAAGGCGAAAAGAATTTCCTGGAAACAA
The DNA here is from genome assembly GCA_019359885.1 of Listronotus oregonensis. Taxonomy (NCBI): domain Eukaryota; kingdom Metazoa; phylum Arthropoda; class Insecta; order Coleoptera; family Curculionidae; genus Listronotus; species Listronotus oregonensis. The sequence goes on along the minus strand of JAHBCN010008891.1, from coordinate 13,630 downwards.
TTCTGTGAACAAATCACAGAAACCCCGGAATGCGCCAGGATCCACAGAGTCCTCGCAAGAGAAGGTACTGCGAGTGCTCCCGGCCCCCTAAAAAGAACGGACGGGGCCTTCACAAGCAATAACAAGGAAACCCTAGGGCTATTGATTAACACCCACTTTCCAGGATCAACCATAATTGATCAATCTCGGCCAAGAAAACAAGCCCGCAATTCCAGAAGACCCCTAAAGGAAGACTGGGATAAGGCAAAGGAAGTGGTAACATATGAAAAAATCAAATGGGCCATAGGCGAGTTCCACCCATACAAGTCGCCAGGCCCGGATGAAATCTACCAGGTACTGCTCCAAAAAGGCATGGCCATATTACTGCGGCATCTCTGCAAAATATTCAGAGCATGTATTGCCTGGCGCTACATACCAAAAATATGGCAAAAGGCTACAGTAGTCTACCTGCCAAAGATAGGCAGAATTTCAGACCAAACGCCTAAGTCATATAGACCTATAAGTCTATCCTCGTTCCTGCTCAAAACATTGGAAAAAATTGAGGATAGATACATAAGGGATAACATACTATCACTATAGCAGCCTTTAAATGACCGCCAGTATGCATATCAATCTAGGAAAGTTGCGGACTCCGCTCAGGACGTATGAGCAGACTCCTGACAAATCAATCGATGACAAAAGATAGGTGCTTGGCACCTTTCTAGACACATAGGGGGGGGCATTCACCAACGTTACAAACGGGATCGTCTAATGAAGGCTTCTGGAAAAAGAAAGGGACATCCTCGACGCACACCATATGAGCTACTGGATGGAAGGCCAGCACTAAAGAAACAGAGTCATTAGATCCACCTTGGGCAGGACACCCATGGTGAGGTGGGAGGGGCTGCCAAAGGAGGCTTTATCACCATTATACTGGGCGATCCTAGTCGACGACCTTCTGGCAAAAATGGCCCAAAGAGAGGTTTCACTCGCCTCGAGCTAGAGACTTACATATAGCCATCGGTAGTTCGAGGGAAGCACTTGGACTTTGTTTCAGAAAGGACGCAACAACGCACTGAACATCGTAGACGAATGGTGCAGGGAGGAAGGTCTGTCGGTTAATCCACAAAAGACCGTTATTGTTCCCTTCACAAAGAAAAGAGCACTAAGGGCACTCAGATGTCCAAAGCTCAATGGAGTGGAAATCCCCTTCTCAAAAGAGGTTATGTATCTAGGAGTCACTTTTGACCAAAAGATGAACTGGGGACCACACCTCAACAAACTTGTTCAGAAGGCAAAAATTACCCCCGGGAGATGTCGCAGACTTTGTGGAAAAAGCTGGGGACTTAACCCAAAGATGAACATGTGGTTGTATAAAATGGTAATAAGACCCATGATAACCTATGGTTTAGTTGCCTGGGAGACAAGGGTCTCACAGACCGTAGCGTACAAACAACTTCAAAGTGTGCAAAGGCTAGCATGCGTATGCATTACGGGAGCTATGAGAACAACTCCAACCGTAGCCCTAGAAGTGCTGCCACTACACATCTACATACAGGGGCAAGTAAAGGCGGTACTCTATAGGCTCAAAGGAGGTCAAAGTCCAATTATAGAACACCGAAGGACTCCAAGATGGGAAATAGAGGAGGACCAAGAGGTCAGCTCATTGTTTGAGATGCCCTCAGATAGGATAACCCCTCGTTTCATCTTCAATAGACACTTTCGTATTGTCATACCAGATAGGGAGGACTGGAAGGGAGGCCCTCCAATCAAAGCCGATCATATCTGGTATACAGATGGCTCCAAGACCAACAAGGGTGTAGGAGCTGGCATCTATGGAGATAAGCCTAGAGAAAAGGTAATCTTAAGTCTCGGTCAGCACGCCACGGTTTTCCAAGCGGAAATCGCAGCAATAGTGCATTGCGCCGTGAGGATTGAAGAACAATTATTTACTCAGATAGCCAAGCGGCCCTGAAGGCCATCAGTTCCCCAAAAGTTAATTCCAAACTAGTCGGGGACTGTATACAGGCTCTGGAAAAAAGTCGGCTTGGCAAACAAACTTACGGCAGCCTGGGTACCAGGTCACGAGGGCTATCCAGGCAACGAAGAGGCCGACGACCTAGCCAAAAGAGGATCAGCCGCGGAAATGATAGGCTCGGAGCCATTCTGCGGTATCTGGCAGGTCTCTTCAAAGCTCATTAAGAGTTGGGTAGACAGACAGTTTCAAAGCTGGTGGGTACAAACACCGGGACAACGACAGGCAAGCAGTTCATTAAGACCTGCTCGGCAAGTTTACATCGGACCTACTGAGCCACAGCCGTAAGGTCGTAAGGATAACGGTAGGTCAACTAACAGGACATTGTAAACTCAACAAGCACCTGGAAAGAATAAACCTGGTGGAGGATAGCCTGTGTAGGTTCTGCCAGGAGGCTGAAGAAACAGCCTTACATGTGTGGTGCCATTGGAAGCACTATGCAGGCTTAGGTTTACTAGGCTTGGGAGGAGAAGCCAAAACCGGCAAGTTATATGGAGTGACAGTGTCGAGACTCTGGAGTCTAGTTAAGAAGACGGGCTTGGACAAGGTACTCTAAAGAACGATAGGAGAAACCACAATAAATCTGGTAAGGTTGCAGTGGTGGAGGTCATTTTTCGCCATCTCCGCTCAAATAATCTAATCTAATCTATCTAATCTAACATTTAGTAAAACAAAAGGAATTTAAGGAGCTGACAATGAATAATAGGTTCATTTTCGTTTGAGAACAAAACCTAAACAAATCAATGTCTTTCACTGGCCTAAAACGTCAGTAACCATGATTTTTTTAACCAGTGTAATATATATTTCATTTAAGTGTCATTCTTAAACGAAAATGAACAGATTTCAGTAAGGTCCGAATTATTATAAGCCTATTAAGTTCTTGTATAAACTTCGTTACTTATTAACACGTCCTATTTAAAGTTGTTTCTTGGAAAAAATCATGCAGCACATTAATAATTCTGACCTAAACAAGGAAATAAAAACTTAAGACTTGATAGGAGTATATCTATTAAGCATAAGTACTGGTTTTAAAGTTATTTCCTTTAGATAAGTTTATTTGGTCAATGAAATAACCAAAAACTATTTTGGTATGTTTGACATGATATAGACAATAAATTATCAAAATATTACTTTAGATTTAATACGTTAATAATATTACCAATAAAAAATACCAGAATATGCTCCTAACATTAAACTTAATAATAAAAAAATCACAACTACTTTGGTTTAATAAAAGTACATTAATAACATCACAGAATTATTTGAAAATATCATTTTAAAGGAATCACAACAATTGACCCAGTATCCATTATTATAAATTTCTGTATTTAGACAAAATAAAGTACAGAACTGGACAACGCCTTCGACAACAAATGTGTAAATAAAATCGGTCTTTTTTTAAACCTTTTAGTTTTAAAAAAAATGCTGCTCCCCACAGGCACGGAAAATTTCTTTGTCCATAAAATCTAACTTTTAAACTGCGCATTTGATACCCTTTGCCGGTCCATATGAAGGTCAGTGGAAACTGGCGACTTTGCTGGCTAGTTATGGGCAGTACTAAATGAGAGTGGTACGAAAGGAGTCCAAATGTTCGCATTTGGTGATAATCCAAACGTATCCCAATAGATCTTCTGTGTTTATTTAACCCCTAATTGGCAATAGCTTATTATAGACCCCCAAGGCCAAATGTCTAAGCAGCCCATCTTGGTATTCTATAGTATTTTGGGGCTTTAGAACCCCTAGCTATGTTGTTTTTTCTCACAGCGACAACATAATTGAAGTAGGTTTTTTTTTCCATTACGCAATTTTTCTAGTAATTTCAGTACGGCAGCCCAGCCATATAACCTTTTAAACTTGGTTAAATAAAAAGATTTTTTTTGGAATTGGGTATTAGTTATTACCAACTAAAAAATTTCCAAAAACGAAGTTGAATAAAGTTTTTTTCCTTTCGACTGAAACCCTGGAGAAATTTTTTGGATCATACCCCCCCGGGGTTTGGGGGGGATAGACATTTTTTTCCATTTAAATTTTGGTGGATCCTAAAGGTAGCCTTGGGGGGGTAATTTTTTAAAGTAAGAAAAAACCACCCCCCTTTCATAGGCCCCACTTTTTTTGTTTTATGTCGAAAAGGAGGTCGCCAAAGTCCGGAATCAACTGCCATCCAAACCATTAAGGTCCGCCATACCAAAATTTTAATTTTTCCACTATGGACATGGTTTTTTCCAAAAAGGTTCGTGATCATTGTTAAGAATAAACTGTAGAACAAATTTTAAAACCCCATTTATCGATGCCGCCATAATGGGGCATTCATTCAAGATGACATGTTTGCCCCATTATGGCGGCCACTTGGCGATCCCCGAGGTATGGGTTTTGACTTCTTTGTTCTACAGTTCATTGTTAACAAAGATCACGAAACAACAGCGTGGGGCCCATGGTCGATGTCTACAGTGGTTACACCTTTCGGTCAGTATGGCGGACCTTGGACCCTATTTTGGCATATTATTTCGGACCTTCTTGACGACATAAATCAATAATAAAGGGGAGGTGTATGATCCAAGGGCATGGATATTATTACACGTTTAAAAATTTTCCCCCCTCCTAAAAGCTACACTTTAGGGATGCCATACCGGGAATTAAAGTAGGGAATAACGTTGTCTATCAGCCCCCAAACCCCCTAGGACCTATGATCAAACCCCTGGCTCCAGGTCTAATATTAGATATTCGCATATGGACTGTTTTCAACAAAAAAAAACATACGAACAATAAACTACTGGGTAAATAATATTAGATATATGTTGTTAAAGTACTTAAAAGCAAATTAACAAAAATTTCAAAAAAAGTTAATGAAAGGACTGTTTACCCTTCTATTTACTTGGATATTTGAAAAATAACTGCAATACAAGATATAAAAACATATCACTAAAAAGTTTGGGGAAGTGCAACGAGCTTTCATTTTAAAAAGCAAATTGTTAAAATATTTATCTTTAAATATTTTCTTTTTTCTTAAAATTATTTTTAAGTCTTTTCCCTTAGTTTTTGCCACCCTCCAAACTAAGTTTTGTAAAGTCAGGATGTTATTACACGTACCCGATACAATATGAAATATTCATAAGAGACCTTTTAAATTCCGTTTCCCTTTCAATTTCCGGCTATATTGATCATGTCAAAGACGTATAATCAACCTGAATTTGCAGGAGTTTCTTTTAAGTTTTTTTGGGTTTCACAAAGTGAGAAAATAAAAAAAAAAATTTTTAATTTTTCAAGTCCATTAGATAACAATAAAAAAAACAAGAAATATAACTTAAACACTTAAAACACGGTAACAAAAAAAGGTTTTTGACTTTTTTTTTTATACTGTCTACAGTATTCACCCGACTACATAATGTCACATCTGATAATTCATTTTTCTTAGGGGGATAGTATTTAAAAATTTTTAAAATTTTTTTTTTAAAAAATATAATAATAAGGGCTGACAAAATTAATATATGAATTTTTCGGATATGCAGTTATGTCAAAAAAAAACCCCCAAAAAAAACCTATTTCTTGGTCCAAAACCGTTGGAGATGGATCTGACAATGATTTTATAAATTTTTATTTATATTTTTTTCAAATAATTTTTTAAATTTGGATTTTTTATAAATTGTAAAGGCTCTATTTTCCATACTTTTAAGAAAAACTAAAATTTTTTTAACAATATAAAATCGATTTTTTATAAAAAATTGTACAAAAAATGTTTTCTTAACCAATATTTTAAAATGCAAACAGCTCATCATTCCAAATTTATTGGCATTTTTTGAGCTAGAGAAACAACAAGAAGCTGCAGGAATTGCCGAAACCTTCAAAATTTGGTGGAAAGGACAGCTGTCCCAACAAAGTAAGTGAAGGAGCAATATTTAAAAAAAATGGACTAAAATGGGACAAAAGCTTTAAAAGTATCATTAACAAGGGCAAAAGGATCTTCCAAAAGATGTTGATTGCAATACAATGCAATATAAACCAATGGTAACAATAGGAAACTTAATGTGTGGCAAAGTGATTAAACTAAATTTAATTAAATAATAAACAATTTTTTAAATAAAATTATTAATGATATAAATCAAAGATCGTCAAGGTCAGATAACAGTTCTCGCTCTCATCTTCGTCATCCGAATCAGTCACTAAGACGGGTTTATATTTGAAGCATCCATATTCTGATTACTTCCCAAGCTTCTAGAATCTTTTTGGGCGTGCCGAATGTTGTTCTGCCAATGCTCAGCGGTTATTTTTTTTCCCTGCACTTGGGCCTTTTCGCAAAAAACTAATGGATAGTTAAAAATGATTGCTCATTTCATCATTTAATTTTTGATGGAATATTTTTTTATGGTAATATGCTCTTTTAAGTGCATACATGCGATAAATGGTATCCCGATCTTGCTTTTAAGTAGTCAGTAATTTTGATATGCTCTTTTAATTTTCTTGTTGATGATACTTCTTTAAAACTTTTGTCCGATTTATGTCCATATTTTTTTAAATTAAATATTGCTCTTGCACTCACTTTCGTTGGGCATTTTGTCCTTTTACCAATTTTTAACCACTCACATAGCTTCTGTTGCTTTTCTAGCTCAAAAAAGCCAATAAATTTAGAATAATGAGCTGGCTTTGCCCGTTAGTCGCTTATTTCCTATTTTTTCGGCATTTTTACTTTTGACGGACGCAGATAATTTTTTTGACAATGCGAAATTTTAAACCTTGGGAATTTGTTATTAATGTGACAAGTAACAGTTGGAATAAAAAACACATGATTTTTTTGGTAAATTTATTGTTTCTCTCCGCAAAAGTGTATCAGTTAAGGATGCAAAAAAATGTCGGAACTGCATATCCGAAAAAATCAACTTTACTAGGGCATACAAATACTAAGGACTCTACTTACCGAGGAAGAAACAAATGTTTGGTTTTAATCTTGGGTTGGTACTTGTCATTTCTTTTGGAAGTTCAAAAAGGATTTTTGGATTTTTAAAAAATATTTTATTAATGGCATTATGTTGAACTTTATATTTACAAAGGTCCTTATATAAAATAAAGCCTAATTATAACCCCTTTACATAGTTTTATTAGTTTTTGGATAATAAAAAAAGTGTGGGTTAATTGTAAAGAAAATATAACTTGCAGTCGAATGGTAAAATAATATATAAGGTGTTGTATTAAAAAAAACAAGTTTGTGTAATAACTGAAAAAGCTTAACCAAAAAGGTACCAATGTTTTGAAAAAATTAATTTAAAAATTCAAAACCGCCCCTTTTTTTCTCCAAAATTAATCAAGTTAGCTTTAAAATTTTAACACATTTGAAGTTGTTTTTAAAATTCGTCCCGAGACTGTACATTCATACAAACAGAATTGCTCTTAGGGTTTTCTCAATACACCGTAAATTAAACTAAAATGCGTCGCCTCTGTACACCTTTTGATTCAGTGGTTTTCGAAATACAGAGTGTACCAAGTAAAGCAAAATATAAGATATTTTGGTTCTTAAAAGAATTTCTAAATAACAGCAATCGGACCCGTGTACTTTTATTTCACATGAAAAGCATTTTTACGCTAAGGCTTAATTCCTAACTTCGACGCCTTGACAAGGGTGCGTTTGCCCCTAGTATAACCTCGTTTTAAAGGTCTTTTTTTCTCTTTATGGACATTACATTAAATTGCATCTACATTAGCTTATTCGGTGCAACGGTTTTCGATATAAAGGGTGCCTATGCATGTTTTTTTTTTATTTAATAAATTGTCTTTTTAACTTAGGGGTTTTAAACGAAAAACTTGCCTTAAACAGGATTAATTATTTTCTAATAATTAATTTCCTAGAACCCAAATTATGAATAGCTAATCTTTAAACCAAATTATTATTAACCCTTTCGAGACGGCACCTTGGTTATAGAAATTTGTTGCACATACGGACATTACTCCATTGTCTCATGAACGAATGTCGGATATTTCCGACAAATGAAAAAAAATTAAAGCTAATAATTTTTTCTCAAAATAACCATATTTTGAGAAGTTTATTCATAAATGAAAAAAATATATTATACTTATATCAAAATACAACGGAAGTTTTTAATTCCTAATACAAATTTAATACCAATCTAAAAGCATCTAGAAAAGGCGGAATGATCCGAAACTAAAAGAAAATATTAAAATTTTTAATTTTATAGTACGTCTTAAAACATGGGACGACACATAAACTTACATTACAGTCTTTGCACATATAACGAGATTTTTTCTTTCTTCACTCCTGTAGTGTTGGCACATACAAAACAGCGCCTCATAGCTCTCTTCGATTTCTCAGTGTCGGGTACTAGTGACGGAAAATGGCGTTCTGTCAATCTTTTAAAAGATTATGAGCCACCTGTGACCTTTTTCGATCAACAGCATATCTGTAAATACATAGTTATTTATATTACTATGTATGTAAAAATAAATTGGAGATTATATGACAAGCCAGATTTAAATGAAAAATTGCTAGAGGAATCTTCTCCACATTTTGCTCAGGAACAGGCGTGGCTATTTAAATACAAAGATGAGGACATAAAAAAATAATTTCTTAACCATTTTATGCTTTTTCTTTAAGTCAATCTACTAACTAACATATCGGAACGGTCGCAGCTCCCATTCTCGAGTTATAATCCAACACACACAGAGGTTTTTTTATATGTTCTTTAGTTTTTCTGTCAACTTTAGGTAGACTAATCATTTCATTCTCGTGCATGGTAGAAAGCATGCTTACGTCTCTGCGATCTTTTCATTTCAATGCCAATAACTTATCAGAACTTTTCCAAGAGATTTCTCCTTTATTTAGTTTTCCTCGTAGCTCCGGCATGCCTCTTCGATTCTGACGCACTGTTCCGCAGGTATTGGTTTGTCTATCTAACAGAAAGATAAATAAAGAAGGACTAGTGTAGAAATTGTCTGTATATAAAGAGTGTCCTCAAAAGGTGTCATGGCATTTTTAAATTTCCCTTTGATTCTATTCAAAACGTTTTTAATTTTAAAAAGGCAATCACTAGTTGGGGCTTCTGAATTATACAGAAATGCAATTGTCTATATAAGGAGAAAAATCTCTTTCCATATTTCCCCAAAAATAGGGAAATTAAAAGGATCTTTGGACCAATATTAGATTCTGTTTCTTTTTCTGTTCAAAGAAATTCAAGGTTAAAATACTGTTTGACCTATCGTTGTTTCCAGCCATTTTCATTTTCTTCTTTTTTGTATAATTATATCAGCGATATCATCTGTGAAAAAGCAGGAAAAATAATCTATTCTCTTGAATTTTTATTGATGTTCAAATTAGGATTTATTTTTCTTCGTTATTAAATAAATTTTTGGGCGGAAATTGTTGTCTGCCCACTGGATATTGACGGCTTTGTCACTTTCATCTTCTGCGATTCATTTCCTCCTGCAAATATTCTCCCAGTATCATTTCCTTTAAGTCGTTTAGTTCAAATTCATTGTTCACCAAATCTCACTTTCCTTGACGAACCACTTATACCCTCCGCATCAATAAACGGTTCATCATCACAGAAACAGTCTGTTGATTTATCCAGAGTTTTTAGTATATCTCGAACCTCTTGTGAATCCAAACCGCAGAATTAATTCAGTGTCTTTTTTTGGTCTTTCTGGCCGCGAAGGCCCCGCGTGCTCTCCCGACGACATTCTAAAGAGTACTGGTAATCTGAAAAACACGATCCACATGAAGACATGCTATCGTGCGCGCGTTACTGTCGGATATTTCCGTCAAGAACGGATTACTCCGACATAAGTGTGTGGGCCAAATCTGATGGGTCGGAATAACTCGACGTTCGTTCTTCAGGCAATGTAAGTTAAAAAGAGGGTCGGATTAATACGACGCTCGTCTCACGAGCTGAGAAAACATTTGACGAATATATCCGACATCAGTCTGTGTGCCATGATGGCATAAAACGTATATATCCGGCATTCATCTCGAAAGGGTTAATGGAGAAATAAGGTATCGCCCCCTCGATCGCCAGATCTTTCACCACTGGATTTTTTTTGTGAAGTCACAAAAAAAGTAAAGTGTATGCCACTCAACCAGAGACTCTGGAAAAGTTGCGTAAACGCGTCAATTTCGAATGTCATCAAATTACTTCTGAAATGCTTCGAAAATGTGCGAGAAAAATTTGAGCAAAATCCCTTTTACCACCTGGAAGCCAATGGTAGTCACATTTAACATCTCTTAAATCGATAGTCCTGTTTTAGTGTCGTAGCAGAAGTAGTACATTTACTTTAACTTTTACTTTTGTAAATACAAGTTTAATATTGTCAAATGTTTTAACAAAAATGTATTTTTAGATTTGTTCTACTCTTTGCAATAAACTCGTAAAAAAATAAAAACGAAAATCGCACATTTCAGTTTTTTTTACCATATTTCCCAAAGCACAAAAGATAACTTTAATTTTTCAACGGTGTATTATTTGGCATCACTATACGCAACTTTGCCCCAAATTTAAACTTTCTCGTATCTCTTGCCGTTTCTGAGATCCCCTTGGTGAGAGTCGAATTTGAAACACCCTGTATAGTGGCTATAGTGACAAAGTTATACTGTCTATTGATAGCATTTCTTCGGTTATTACGACGAAAATTGACGGTTGCGATGCAAAAATTTACAAAGGATGGGGAATACCCAAGGAAGTTTAAAGGTGTATGGAAGCCCAATACTGACGAAGAAAATTGTCCAGGCGTGCAGGGCAGCGGGAATAGGGGGATTGGCCCCGCGGAGTTTGCGCAATGAATAGTAGGTCAGGGCCGGACTTCCACAATTCTTTGTTACTATCTATAAAGTTGACATCATCAAATGTCAAATTCAAACATTGAATGTTTTTTTTTGCACAAAATTGTTGGTTATTAAACGATACTACTATAGAATATTTAAAATTATTGTGTAATATTGGATTTTAAATCATCTGATATAATATGGAACGAATAGATGGCGCCACTTTACAGCCTTCTATTTAAATGGTCGATATTTTTGGGAGTTTTGTATTTTTACCAAAAATATTTGTAAATAATTAAAAACACGATTTTTTAAAATAAATTTCAAACATTGTGTGATAGTTTCATGTACTTATCACCAATTTTGTGATAAAAGAAGGGCAAGATAGTGTAAATGAGTTTAATCTAATCCTAAGATTCTGGTTGTACATTAAAAAGTAAAAATTTTTATAACTGCTTTTTGGGCATATACTTTTCACTAATAACAAACATTCATGAGACAGAATAACAGTGCTTAAAAATGTTTAGTGACCTTTGGTACCTGAGTATCCATTGTAACAGTATCCGTTAAATATTATGTGTCTACAGTATGTCGAGCTTAAAAAGTTGATAATGTAAGATTAAGAAACCAATAATCTAATTTCTTTTTAAATAAATATAGAAAAAGCAAAAAGGAACTTTAACATAAAATTGTACTTTCTTTCATTCAATTAGAGGGACCTGTATATATTAAAATTTGCCTGATTAATAATTTTGATCCTTTAAAAGAATGTACTAAATTTTTAAAATTTAAATAAAAGGTACCTAATGTAAACCTTATTTTTTTTAATAATCCCCCGAAATACACAAACATTGTGGAAATCATCTAAAAGATAGTTAAGATTGTCTTACTTTTCTCACTGCTATTTCCTATGAAATTTTTATTTTCTATTATTCGTAATTGATATATTATTATTTATTCGGTTACCTAACGTTACGTCTCATAAGAAGCACCTAATTTAAATATAAAATACTTACCTAAAGAAAAAAATGCTGGTTATGTTACCCTTGGTTTTTCAAGACAAAACCATCCAACCTCTATTTATTTTTGTTACGATATTATAAGTAACAAACAATAAACACAAAATTATAGTCACAATTTAATAAACACTTATCACTAAAATAAGAAGGTATTTATCAATCCAAAAAACTTCTGCAACCACAAAATATAATCACACAAAGCAAACAATCGAAACTAATACGGCGCAAAGGGAACAAACCATAACGAAAATGACGAATTATGAGACGACGACGGTTGATGGTACAGCGCGGATATAGTTTCATACGCGCCGCGCGCGCCGTTGCGCCAAAAAGGGTACTCCGGCTTTCATAAAAGTATAATGTGTTGCCTAACTACACACTGATTTATCAGTGTGTAAATAGGCAACACATTAAATTATTTCGTGAAATTTTGTTATTACGCAGAATCGGCGGGGCCAACTCTGACAGTTATTTTCATACTGGGCTGGACATTTTTTGATCGAATGGGCCGTAGCATTGGGCTTTCATACACCTTTAAACTTCCTTGGGAATACCCGGACGTGTTTTACGTATTTACGTTATGTTAATTTACCAAGCAGTATAAGCTTAACATATACGGATATAAATATTGATGTCCGTTAAGGACCTTATAACCGGAATAGACGTCTGACGAAAGCCTAAGTCATGTAAATAAAGTAAGATGAAGCAAAACAAAATAATCCAAATGACCCTATTAGGCGATAAACTGAATCTATCCCGATGGGTCTCACCAGCTCATTGAACTACTTAGGGGCTATAACTTTAGTGGCAGAAAATCTAAATCGACGATTCTGGTGTTCCGTAGTATAGTCTGTCTCAAAGTATATCGTTATGGTTTTTGACGAACCATACCCCAATAAACCTTTAACCATTTTATTACCTATTGTTATTGGGTAAACCCATTTGTTCATAAGGGCAGGGATGGGCCAGGTATTTCTTGAGTACTAACCATTAGGCATATAAATAAATTTTTCTATATTTTAGTGGCATTTAAATAACCTTTTTATGTGCGTTTCAAAAAGTTGTTTTACGAAATATAACTATGTCCTGAAATCATTTGTCATTGATGCAAAACAGGTTTGAAAATGTGTATGAAACTTTAACCCGTAGAGGTCTAATTAAACAAGAAGCTTTAAAAAAAAACCTGTCTACTTACAAAAACTTTAATATCATCGATAAGGGATATATTATTAGTGAAAGAATTGAACAAAAGAAAAAAACGTAGTGATTTTACTCACCGTATAGACAATAGTGATCAGGACCTAATAAGAAGGAAAAAAATATTGTCTTTATAAAAGGGAGTTATTCTACCTTGATAAACTGAAAAAAAAAAGCTAGACGAAGACGAAACCAATATAAATATTAGCCGTGCCACCCTTTCCCTAGAGTTTGTAAAATGGGATTTAAATACCGCAAAATAGACAAAAGACAAGTAGTAATGGAATCCGAATTACCACTTGGAGATTTAATTACCTTCAAAATTAAAAAAATATAGGTAAGAAAACAGATCCATAATTTACCTTAAGGAAACATGGTTCGATACAACGACACAGTATCCAAAGGATGGGTTAATTCCAGCAAAACTGTCAGACGAAAGCACCTTAAATAAAGGAAAACGCATTACCATAATACGCTGGTTCAGAAGACGGATTTGTCCCAAACCTTGCTGTTGTCTGCAAAATATTAAGGATTCTAGCTTGAATTATCATGAGGATACAAATGCAGAACTTTTTAAAAACTGGTTTTAAAATTATCTTTTAAAAAATATTCCAAACAACAGTGTTATTGCATGGAAATAAC
>JAHBCN010008890.1:0-36997 GCA_019359885.1 Listronotus oregonensis | reverse complement strand
TATCTCAATTTAATAAACTTATTTAAAAATTTGAAAAAATGTGTTCTGGTTATTAAAGAAGATAAAATTTAAATTGCTAGTTCACTTTCTCTTGGTCCAAGAGGTCCATTCCTCAATGTCATACACATACAAAATATAATTAAATTTATTTTATTTCTACCATTTTTTTGGAAAAGAATAAAACATTAATAAGCCCATAGTCCTATATTATTAATATTATTTGGTATAAATAGTTCACTTAACAATTCATTACGCGATCAACAGTGAGTCTAAATTAGTCGGTTCTAACGTAGGGTTAAATTTGTCGGGCTCAATATTTGTTTTGGTTGTAAGAATTTGTATATTCTTTTATAATACCATAAAAACATATTAAATACCAATATGTATATATCTTTAATATTAAAAACTACATACTCAGATATGTGTAATTTAAGACGAAATTTAGGTTAATATACAAATGCATATGACAGAGAATTTGAATGCATGCTTCTGTGAAACACTATGCATAAATTGCATATTCATTACCCTTCATGAACGAAACTGGATATTTGCATCCGTAGGAAAGATATTTCCTTGAGTAACAAAATAGGATTATCTTTTTACCACCAAATAAGTTCATTTTTAAATTAATGCGGTAATTAGTCAGACAATTAATTTTAATCTGCAAAAATTGCCACAATGGTAAATATCTTATAGAATAAAAGTAAAAGTTGGTTTTACAAAACCAAACATACTTTTTAAATCGAATATCTTAAAGTAAATTTTAACAAAAAAATAACATGAAATAAAGGTAACATTAAAATAAAATAAATGATATATATACAGGGTGATTCAGGAGGAAATGTCAATACTTCTGGTACTTATTCAGGGTCCAAAAATAAACATAAAAGTCTATACAAATATAAGTCCGCAAGGCCTTCGTTTTCGAAATACAGGGTGTTAAAGTTAAAAAAAAAATGAAAATTATAAAACCTAGCTTTTTTTGCTGAACATAATAAAAGAACAATACTTTTATTGAAAATGTAAAATACATATTTTTTTATTATACATTTTATTTTTCTAAATTTTTCTATTAGAAAATTAGATGCGTCGTAATTTTTTAACTTTTTACAGGTATACCTTTTTGACGTAAAAATGACAAAACAATGATTTAATTTACTTAAAAATGTAATACAGGGCCGTACCAAAAGTTGTGATTGTTCAAAATAGTAAAAAGACGTGTATGTGGCACCCCCTACAAGTAAGAGCCGTGCTAGGATTAGATTCGAATCCGTAATACCAAAAAACCCCCGCATACCAATTTTTACTTCAATATTTATATTAGTATAGATTTTATTTAAAAAAAAAATAATTAATTTAAAACTTTAATACCCTGTATTTCGGAAAGGAAGGCATTGCGGACCCATATTTGTATAGACTTTTATGCTTATTTTTGGACCCTGACTACGTACCTAAAGTATTAATATTTCCTCATGAATCACCCTGTATAGCTTATTTACATAGGGCATATAAAAAAACCTGGAAAAAAATCCGAAATAACTTTAAAGATAAACAACTTTTAACTTTTAATTTTATTTCTAGGTAAAATGAGTGTATCCCAATTATGTTCTTTAAATCTGACATCTGAAAATATGTGTTGCAATTTAAACTATTTTACTGAATGTTGATAAACATTAAGTTTGAGCAAATTCAGATGTTTTCTTTTTCCTTAAAAATGACCATATTTAAAAAATTGCTTGTTTGCGGCTAAAGCAGTTTATATTTTCTCCCTTTTAAAAACATATTTTTCCAGGTCTGAAGATCAGATGCTTCGTTCTCAAAATAAGTTTTAATTGGAAATGTTCCCTTTAAAATAAATACTTCTTATATGTTTTTTTTTAATAATGGTAAGATTTGTTCCTACATTAAATATAAAATAAAACTTTCTTCGTTTTATTTTATGGAAATTTAAAAAACGCTAAACCACCCGCTCGCACTGAAAAACAATTGTCTACGGAGCAACACAACACAGACATTTTATTTATACTATATCTAACAGGGTGGGCATATAAGCGAGGTAAGCGGCTGTATCTCAGGACCTGTACATCTGACAACAATGGATTTTTTTATTATTATAAAAGTGTCCATGAGAAAATTCTGGAAGTTATTTTCAAGTTCCGTATTTCACCGCTAGAGGGCGTAACTAAAAACTAAATAAGGAAAACGTATTTTTTTCCGAAAACCCATATATTAGCCTATATTTTTGATAATACTGTTAGAAAGCCTAGAAAATTCTCGATTATTTTGAATTAAGGCTCATTAGCGTACGACCGATAGTAGGGGTGGGGGAAGCTCTTGAAAGTGTAATCATTAAAATCGGTGTAAATTTTAAACCACTTATCCGATTTTAGCAAATTAAAATTTGTTTGCAAGATAAATAAGGCTGTTTTAAATATCCGTTCTCCTTATCGCTCTACAGTTCCCAATAAAAGAGCTAGAGGGCGCAATTCGTAATAATTCCAGTTTTTTTCATTTTACTGCAAAAATTTAAATCGAACGGTATATTTTTAACATCATATTTAAAAAGTAGATAAAAGTTGCAAAAATATTGTGAAAACCCGACGATGATATCTTTGCTCGTTTTATAATATCCAGAATTTCCTCTTGACCACTTTTATAATAATAAAAAATTCATTGTTGTCAGATGTACAGGTCCTGAGATCCACCCAGTACAATTGTCTAAGCCACCTAAGAGAAAAATTTTTGCGCGAACCACCTCTAATTTTTCCTCGTATAATTTCGAGGGTCGATAATTTAAGGGTTGTTGAAAAAAAACAACATATGTCAAGTTTTTTATAATATTAACAAAAACATACGTGACTTGTGCTTTTTACGGCAAACTAGAAGGTTTTGTCGATTTAGGTCTGTGCAAAGAATGCAACAATGTTGCTGGCTCAGTTTTTAAAAATATTAACATATGTTGTTTTTCCCAGAAACCCCTTAATTGGCCGGTGGGACAGCGGACGAGTTTCGGCCGATATACGGATTAGATTGCGGAGACTCGTTCTTTAGGTAGATTTCGCTAGTACTTAAGCTTCACATAAGTTTTTTCAGGCTGTCATAAAGTTAAAATAAGATTACAATAACGACCAAAATGCTGCCAGGGTAACAAATTATGCTAAAAATGCCCTGAAATAAAGCATAAAATGGGATCACTAGCCTATTATAACTTAAGTAAGAAATATTAGAGGATGAGTCTACTTAACATTGCTGCAAAGAAACGATTAAATTGACTAAGAGTCAATTTATGAAGGCTGCAATTCCTATTAAAACGTATCAAAAAGCACATGCTTGCTCTTTACGAGCATTTGCAAGCAGGCATGAGATTGTGGTATACTGGACAATAAAGTGTATCTTTAAAGCTTGGGAGCACCACAAGAATATTAAAATAACCTTTAGTTTGGTAAAGCCATATTTTGTCGGCAGGAAGTTTCTAATAAAGCTGCTAATAAAACCCTTACTTTCGAAGCACATGTGAGAGAGTTTACTAGGCAGAAATACTACACAATGGTTTGCCATTGCCTTCTGTGAGGTTACGAGCTATGAAAAATTCTAATGGACAGTGCGGGAATCAAACCGGGTCTTTACGGCTGAGAGGCGGGTACTCTGCCACTCCACCAGCTCGCCACAATAGGTCACTATGGAATTTAAAATCCCCTTAAATGTTTATTCTAAAAATTATTATATCCACTAAATGCTAAACCTATAACAGGAAATACTGCAAAAAATATTATTTAACATAATGAACTGTACATAAAGTCCAGTATTTGAATGGAAAGATAGAATGGAGGGTGTATTAATTTATGTGAAAGACACTGGCTGCTAATGCAAATTAAATCTAACAGTTTTTAGATATCTAAAATTTTAGTATAGCCAAAAACACAGGCACTCAAAACCTGTAATTGTTAAATATTTGGCGCTGCAGGATGTCCGGAGAACTAACTAGACCTACGGCTCGTACTAGGCTCATGCTGGGCAAAATCACAGGTGATGGATATACCTCTTGGGGCTAGCGTGTCCAGCAGCAAAGAGGACTCCCAGTAAGAAACTAAACAAAGTTTTATCCCTTTTCTTCACAAAAAAAGGCCAATGATGGCATGACATTTTCTTTAAAGTGAGCGTCTGGATGCGCTGCGAACGCTTTTAGAAACGGCATATTTTACAATTTCTTGTTCCATCAGTACTGCCATTGTGCGTAGGAAAGTAGAACCTAAAGATAATAACAATTTTAACTAAAAAAAACGTTGTTCCATAGACGAGTACAGAGATTTATTTCGTCCACAAGCTTGAAAACATATCTGATAAAATTTGAGGGTCATTCTTTAATATTGCACAATTTAATATAAAACTTTGTCATAATTAGACTTTTTAATGTAATTTTAAAAATCTTTATTTAACATGGCGCTTGAAAAAACATTTTACAGTAACAGTACAACCCTTTCTTTTACTAAAAGTCCACACTAAGTTAAATAGGGTTAAAGATAAATAAAATAAATAAAGTAGAACAAAGGAAGAATACAAAAAGAAAGAAACAAAGAATAAGTAAAACAAAGTTATAATGAGATATAAATAAGATAGTGTCTGTCTTATGTCAGAATTTTGGTATTCGCATAATCAAATCAAATTTAAATTTGTAATTACTTTTTTATTCCCATAAAGTTGTAAATTTATATTTTTTTATAAATATATGACTGTCAAAAGTATGTTGTCATACCAATGTATTTTTGGAACAGTTTAAACACAGTAGTAAATAAATAAGGTTAAAAACTTACTACTACATATTCTCTTAAGATCGGAGTATTTTCCAAAATAAAGCTTTTTATTTAGGACACCTGTACATACCAAATTATAACAAGTTTCTTTTGATTGTGTATATAAGTTTTGATAATATTGTTTTTAACATTCTACCATATTTACCCAAATGATAAAAAAGTCTTTTAGTAAATAAAATGTAAAAAAGACATAAACCTAACTAAATTGAAAAAATAGATGTACATAGAGTTAAATATTTAAATAATGGCTAAATATTTAAATTATAAATTATAAACTTTTTAATTGTCGTTAATAGTAAAAAAGAGTATAGTGACCAAATATGGAATACCATTTTAATTTTAATGCTTTTATTCGTTGAATTGGTTTATTGCATCGCTAAAGTCATTTATTAAGGATATTCCTAAAGTATTTTTTGAATATATGAAATTATATTTCACAAAATGGAAATTATAAAAAAAAACAAAAATTAAAAATATTTTGGTTCGGCAAAAAGTGGGCCTAATATGGAATACCGTATTAAATAAAGAATCCATGAAAAAATAACGTATATTTCGAACAAGAATGGAACATATAACAGAAAACAATTTGTTTTTAAGAAAAAAAAAACGGAAAATAGAAAAAAGTAAAGTTATTGGCAAAAGTCACAAACAAAATGGTCGCTCAGAGCATCTGAGCATTCTTCATGTGCCCAATCACTGCACAAAATACATTGGATCCAGGTTTCTCCACTTGCATCTTCGGAACAAAACATGCAAGCGACATCATTGTCGTCAGGAGATTTTGTAGGTAATTCATTGAATCGATCATCATCAGAACAATCCTGAAGATCAAGTGCATCATCTAAACTATCTGATAAGATAGATGACAAACGTTTCTGTTGCGGTCCTTTTTGTAACCGCTAATCCACTTGGTACTGCTTCATTTATGTTTCTTTTTTCATTGTCTTTCTTCCTCTGGTTATCCTCCTTTGTAAGATCTCTAGTAGCTTTTAATTTCTTTTCCTCGCTTGCGACTACCGAATTTTCCAATTCTTTGAGATACGAAGATGAAGTTATCACATCCGCTTTTCCTGGTTTCCTCCCCTTAAACCCAGTCTTTTTTTAGTGTTAGCACTGGCATTATTGCTTTGGGTGAAACATAATTAGGGAGCTCCATGTTGGCGTCTGATAAGCGGTCCTCGGCGTCTTGCTCATGTTAGATAGAAATTCCGATTGGTCAAATATATTTCGGTTAACTGGATACAAACCAGTTGCCTCAAATCCTTTTTTGGCATAGGCATCATTCTGTACCTTAAGGTTGGCCCTACCAAAAACTTCAGCAACATCAAACTGCGTAAGGACTCGTTAATTCTGCCTCATAATAATGCGAACCTCTTTAGAGTAAAACGTCTTTAAAGGAGCCATTACAGATTTGTCCAAAGGTTGAATTTTATGAGACGTATGCGGTGGTAGATTTAACACGACCACGTAGTTTGCCTTTCCCAACCTTAAAAATTCAAGATTTCTTTTGTGACTGTTATGTCCATCCAAAATTAAAAGTACAGGGTCTTCCTTCGATGGTGCTCGCAAGAAAATGTTTAAACCAATTGGTGAAAATTGCGGTTTGAATCCAGCAACTTTTATGATAAGCAAAAATTGTTTCTGGCGGAGCACCTTTTTCGAGTAGAGTACTCATATTTTTTCTAGGGAAAATCATTAAGGGGAGGGGGACGAAAACACCTCCAGCTCTCATGCATAGGACTGCAGTGACAAGAGAGCCGCGCTAAGCAGATATTAATGTTCCTACCGGTCTTTTTCCCTTTAGAAAAATAATTTTAATATATCTGGATTGTACGATACTTAACTCAGTTTCGTCTATGTTGAAGACTCTGTCTGGTGAATAGTTATGTTTATCCATTTATGCCTCCAGAAGATCAAAGAATCTGTCAACCTCTTCTTTTGTAAATCCAAGAGCCCTAGCAACTGAAGTTCCGGACGGTTCTCTAACAGTTAGCCTAGGATGTCTCCGCAAAAACCCTTGAGCCATTTTTGTCCAGCCGCTGAATATGTTTCAAACATTGTGTTTAATTCCATTTAAAACAGCTAATTGATATACCAATCTTTTAAGATCCATCCTTGACAAACTAAAATACTGCTTGTCCATTTCCGACAAATGTCTTTCGAGCTCATCCTCCAATTCTGACGATAACGCAGGTTTCCTTTCTAAATTGGTTTTTAAAACTTTATCAGGTCTGCCTCTTTTTGACACAGACAAAATAGTGTGGTTCTAGGTGCTTGAAACTTTTTGGCTGCTTTTAGGTTGCCCATTTTTTTTCTCGTATCGCTGTGATTGCCGCCAAAATCTTCTCATCGGCCCAACACTTTCTTCGTTTATTGGAATTGTGAGACATTTTATGCCTGCAAAGAGTTTTTTATTTTAGAAAGTCCTACTGTGAAATACTACGAAATATTTGTAGTATGGAATACATTCCATATTAGGAATGTTTACATATTCCATATTAGGCACTATTGTCACACTAGCCTAAACATTGTGTTTTTTCCAAAAAAAATGTAAGTAAGGGAAGAAGTGTAAAAATATAAAAACGATGATATTGGGGTAAGGCATGCAATTAAAAAACTCAATAAAGCTCTTATATTTTGCCAAAAAATCAGAATAACACGTACGAGTTAAAAAAAATTCGCTCCCAGCTGACCACGTTTTGGGCGGTATGATCTCTACTAATGAAATATGTCTACCAAAAATTTGCGGCAATGGAGAAATGCGCGTTACATATTATATTACTCTTCAATTGGTAGATAGCGCCAATAATTTTGAAAATAAATGGGTATTCCATATTAAGCATGTATTCCATATTTGGTCACTTTACTCTAATATAATGTTAAGCTAATTGCTTAAGGTGGCCGTTTCGCCATGTTAAATCTCCATAAGAACATTACTGTCTTTTAGACCACACGACTCTAAAACTTGGCAAAATAAATTAAGGATCACCTTATATTTACATAAATAAGACATGTATCTTTCTCGTAAAGACATATAATCAAAAAAAAACTAAGTTTTAATGCTTTAAAAACAAGGTTGAAAACCACTTAAGAATTGAGTTAGATTTTTCGGTAGTTAAAATTAAATATTTTCGGTATAAGACATTTATTTCGCATTATAACTCTTTACTGTGATTTATAGACATTTAGTAGTAACCAAGTAACAAAAATAATATGTTTTATTATGCCTTTTTTCATATACGTGGCTCTTTTTATTGTAAATTATAATTGTTTATCCCATATTCGATGTATTTAGGACGGAGCGGATTAAAGGATAGCTTAATTCAAATAACGTACACTTCAAGAAGGACAGAAGACTGCGGTTACTAGGTGAGAGTAAAACATAGCGACTTATAAGGAATCTGCCCGAAAACAACTTTTCAGAACTTCAGGTATTTTCAAGTAGATGTCGCAGTTAAATAAAACGTCGGGGTCGGTAGACAGGCCCGTAATAGTAAGATTTGTCGCTTAATTTAATTTGCGTCATTATTTGTTATTTAACACTTTCAAACAAATACCTTTTAAAGGCAGCCTTGCTGGTAGCCCGTGCGAACAAGTGTGCGAAAGAGAAACAATATTAGCAGTATAACATCTCTCTCGCTCCACGTGCCTGATTGTCGGCAGGGAGGGTTACATACCCCAATATCACCATGCATAGAAATATCTATATTAAATTTTTCTAGGTGAAAACTGTGCGTCGGACTAAAAAAAATATAAGCAGATTTAAACTCTTGACTTTTTTAGTCCGACGTACGGTTTTCACCTAGAAAAATTAAATCTAGATATTTCTCTAGATATTCTTATTGAAACCGATATTATTATTGAAAAAAAAAACGATTTCCAGCGGCGTCCGTTATGTGACGTTTTGGAGATAAAAATTTCGTTGCTTAAAACTAATTTAACAATATTTTAAAACAGTCAAAAATACCTAAAAATACTAAAAAAGTTAATTTTAAGGAGGGTTTTGTGCTCGACCGACAGTCAGCACTAACAGCGTAGGTTTTACCAATGAAAATGTGTACCTTTGATCAACTACAGCGCCGAATTCTTAGCAGTCTATTACCTCTACATTGTATTATAGTTGATCATACATTTTCATTTATTCGTCCGATGTCAGCGCTAACCGTCGCCATCGGTCGCCTTATTCGTTTTGATAAAAGTACCTTTTTTGCTGCGAATTCCCGCAGAAACATTCATAATACTTAAACTACAAGGCGGGTTAAACAAAGGGATATCCTTTTTTGCTTTTTATACCTACGATACCTATTTGTTTTTCCATTTCATTGAATTTCTAAACTTTAATTTTCTGGCGATTTTTAAATTTTTACTATGTACTTTCTCTACCACACTATTTTTTATGCTAAAAGTCGGTGGTACTTTAACATAATAGGGCTGTAAAATATTTTTGTCAATTTAACTATACCGCAACATTTTTATTACATGAGTGAACAAACATTCAAATTTTTTTAATAATTTTTAAATTCCGCATACTATTATTTTAAAATTTTAGCAATAAAATCCAAAAGTGGCATAATAATTTGTTTTATAATACAGTCAAAATTCTTATTATGGCGAAGTTTAATTTAAAATTGTAAAATATTGAAGAATGACCCTTAAATTTAATTAGATTGTTTCAGCTTTTGGGCGAAATAAGTATCTGTACTTCAGGACATATTGGCACTTATTTTTAGTTGAAATTGTTGACATTTTTTCGGTTATACTTTTCTACGCACCGGGGCAGCACTTGGTGGAACACAAAATTGTAAAATATTAGTATCTAAAATGCCTGCGCAGCGCATCCAGATGGCCACCTTAAGTCATTACTTAAAGGTAAAAGCAAAAGGACCCATTTTCAGTTGTACAAGGGTCCCATTTTCTACACTCTTATAGGGTATCTGTGCAATTGTTAGTTCTATCAAAAAAGTATTTTAGGCGTCATGCTCTTTTTGAGTCAAACTTGGACAGGTAAAAATCAAAATTTAAAAATTTTCGCTCGCCTAAGAGATACGGAGGAAAATAAAAAATTATAGGTTTCAGAAGGACCCTATATTTTCTTAGTTAAAAGAGATACAGAAAATTTTATAATACAAAAGTTTGTTTTTGTCTTTGATTATTGAATAATTTGCCGTTTCCGTTGTTCGGGGTTAGGTAAACAAGTTATCAGACCTAAATTCCTTTTTTTAAATGAAAAACTTTCTATATTTTAATCTAAAAAAAGATAGCACACTAAATCCTTCTTTTAAAAATATAACACATCATGGATGATATTAGTTTTCTATGCGCTTTATTTAAATTATTACTTTAAACCACAAAAGGCTTTGAAACAAATCCAAAAAAAAACTATGTTGACATTTCAGTTGTTATTAACATTTAACATCAATTTAATTTTTACATATAATTTGTGAAAATTAGTTATTAACATTTAAAAAAATTGTATATAATATAGGTTTATATTAAAAGTGGAAAATATGAAGAATTGGCGCAAAATCTATAAACAGTTCGCTGGACGGAAAAATGGCAACCACTGAAAAATATATTCCGAGGACTAGAACATTAATAAAAAAATATGGCGACGCCGAGACCAAAGACTTCTAATAAAGAAAACAGAAAGTAAGCGTGTTAGGATTTGTGGAGGCCCATAATCAGGTAAGAATGGTAAATTTTGTGATAGCTTTAAATAGTTGTAGCTGAACTTTTATTGAAGTGAAAGCTCTATTAGGCGGGTTTATAACTTTTTGTGAGTATTGAATGAGACTGAACCATCAGACTTGGCTGTGCAACGGTCATAATGCAGTCGGGAAAAAAAAGCCAGATACTAAAATATGACCAAATGCATAGTGTATTTGTTTTTTATGGATCAATTTTTATCGTCTCAAATTTCAGATTTGCGGGTGTTAGTTTCTAAAAGGTTAATAGGCAATCTCGTCTTGGTAAAGTTTTCACTTCTGTCTTGTCAACTAAGACACACACCCTATTTTATTTTCTAAAATCACTGTAAAATTTTAGGAACAAAAATCTACCACCGTCCAAAAAATATAAACTGAAACTGAAAATTAAAAATTTAAGGCGCAATGAATTTTAACGTTCAATAAATATATTCCTTGTGTTGTTAATCTTACGCAATATTTGCACCCTGGTGATGATGAGAGACAATTGAAATTTTGTCACTGGTTTTTAAATAAATTCAACGAGGATTGTTCTTTTTACAAAAAAAAAAAAAATAATTGGTCAGGTGAATGACGAATAACAAATTGCGGTATTCTTACCAATATAATGAAAGACATTGGAACTCCACCAATCCCCACATGGTACGAGCTGCTCGTCAATAAGGTCAATTTGGGGTAATTGTAAGTTGTTTTCTATGTTTAAATAAACTGCTGTATCGCTGTTTCAAAGAAAGTTTATATGCGGATAGATATCTGGATATATTCCAACCAAACCTTTTCAATGTCATTGGTGATTTTCCTTTAAATGAAGTAATAGATATTTGCTTTTAACAAGATAACGCCACTATCCATAACGCTCTTCGACTAAGAGAGTATATAAATACTTACATACATATATTTCATAACTACCTTTATTATTAAAAAATATATTTCTGATAGAACAGAGAGAGTGGTCTTCTAGAAGAAATATTTTAAAAAATTTCTATAAAAATAAAAAGAAATCGTAACTTAATAATTTTTTTCGCATTTTGTACAGGAATGCACCACATAACACATCTCAAAATCATACAGTAACATACCATTTTACAGCATAGCAACCGTTACAGCATAGCAACCATTACTTTACAAACACACAAATTAAGAAAATAGAAAAAGTTTATTTTAAACAGTGTGACTATAAATATTAAAAAAACAATTATATAAGTTAAAAAAGGTTATAATTTCTGACTTTACTGTATCAGTAAATTGTTTCTGAACATTTTTTCAATTTACCAGATAAGTGGCTGATGTTCTTTTTAAAAAATGACCGGTGGAACTTAAAGCATCAGGAAGGTTTAAAAAATAATTCACAATTTTTTTAAAAATTTTTGTAACAGCTCGAAAGCCAACTGGCTGTACTGTACATTTTCCAAATAAATAAAACAGGAATAATCGATTATGTCTTATTGTTTTGGGTTTTAATAATAAGTACTTGTGGTAGATTTCATACCCATTACAGTATGAGCACACGGTAAATACACGTTTTTTTGTTTTGGTATCGCGTAATGTTACAGTCAACATTGTTTCGGTATTTTCTATATCTTCAGTTTTTAAACTGCATAATTCTGCACGCCGACATGCACCATTGAACACAAAAATTAATACTACTTTTATTAGAGCTCAATTCAGAAACGTTGTGATATTTTTCATTGTCAAAATTTTTAATTTTTTAGGTTTATATTTTTCATTTTGGCGTTTTAAGTAAGCTATAACCTTTTTATTTTGTAAAATATCCGTATTTTCATTGATTTGTATCGTGCTTTTGATTATTTTGAGTATGTAGCTCATAAACTAGAAGCTTTACGGACCTTTGCCTAAAACAAATAACAAAATTATTACCTATGTACAATACTTTAATTGTACAAAATAACCCACCTTTTTGTAAAAAGATGCCAGTATTAAGTTTTCGAGAAATGCAGCAACAAAATCCAGATATAACCGTTTTGTCAGATCCTTTTTTGTCTCACGGCCTGTGCCTACACCGCCACAAGGTCAACGATACACGTGTGATTTGAAAAAGGGTTTGGAATCACTCTGGACACACTATACCACACTCCGAATAAGGGTGAGTTTTCCTTGATCCCCTGCTGTATTTCCCGTCGGGGATCAAGGAAAAACTCACCCTGCCATTCGGAGTGTGGTGATAGTGTAGTTTTTGAAGTCCAGAGTGATTCCTAAACCCTTTTTTCAAATCACACGTGGTATCGTTGACCTTGTGGCGGTGTAGAGCACAGGCTCGTGAGGACAAAAAAGGGATCTGACAGAAACCGGTTATATCTGGATTTTGTTGCTGCATTTCTCGACAACTGAATGTGCATTTGAATAGCTTTATTATTTTGAAATAGTCGGGAGCTTCGATACGGTTTCGAGCCGGACTACATCGGAGTTCCTAAGAAATATGTCTAGCCCCCTCTCTTAACCCGTTTTAACGGGGGTGTAACCAATGCGGAAGGGTTGCTCCGCCTCTTGCTAAGCTTTGAAGGGGTGAGGGCGAGCTGGTGAATGCCTAAGCAGCAAAACCATCCGGGGGTGTAACAGCCTCCATTTGCAAGTCAAGTATTAAGTTTTCGTCAATTCCTTTAAATCTCTTGGAGTTTCTCCACTCGCAGAACATATAATACACTTTTTCATACCTTCTTAGATTTCACTGAACGTAAACGGGAAGAAGCTTTCTGGGCTACATTTAAGATATCTTTCAATTCGTTTTTATAAGCCATTTCAATAATTATTGTTAAAAAAAATCGCTCTCCAAAAATAAGTTTATTTGGATAATGTCAACCGTAGTTAATTGAAAAAAACAAAATCCTGTTTAGGTTTAGGTTGCCAAGTTACTGAGACGTCAGAATACCACGTTTTTTTAGAATTTTTTCGGTAACTTATAATAAACTGATTTTAATATAAAATGCAAAATGGGCAATTATTTACAAAATGCGAAAAAATAGTTACTTCATTCGCTTCGCTCGAGTTCAAACGTACCATACTTGTCAAGTAAAATTCTACTTTTCTGAAATTATTACGTAATTTACTATTAATTATTAATTTATTTTGGCTATAGTTAGGTTATGAGGATTACTAACGTATAAAAAATGATGCGTTAATAGGCCTCATTAATGCATGCTTTTGTATTAATTAAGGATTATAGTTTAGGCAACTAAAAGTACACAAATTTAGACGTTTAGTCTATGTATAACCCTGTCATTTAATAACAACGATTTTCCCAATTTAAGAAAAAAAGACGTAAAAAATATTGTAACGAACTTGGTTCTTAATAAGCGATTAATAAAAACCATTTTTAACGGGCTCACTTGGCTCAAGTGATAAATTACCTCGATCATTAATTGCCCCTAATAATACCCTTGTTGGTTAATTAGCTATAAAAAATTTGCATTTTGTTCCATATGACAGGCCGTATAGCTTTTTGACTGCCCCAAAACTCTGCATCTTAGGTCTGGTTTTTCGGTTTTCGAGAAGATACTAAGTACAAACATTAAAATGATAAGACAAATGAGAAAAGGGATGGAAATTTTATAAATTATAATAAGTTAATAAAATTACCTATTTAATAGATAATTTATTAACGGGCTACACTTTGTTGGCCTATTTTGAAAACCCTTAGGAGCGGCAGGTACTCCGCAAGAGAACTACATACCAAAAATTTGTTGTTAAGAAAAATAAATAAAAAGTTGGT
This sequence comes from Listronotus oregonensis, assembly GCA_019359885.1. Taxonomy (NCBI): domain Eukaryota; kingdom Metazoa; phylum Arthropoda; class Insecta; order Coleoptera; family Curculionidae; genus Listronotus; species Listronotus oregonensis. Next base: position 22,754 of record JAHBCN010008890.1, on the reverse strand, counting down.
TGGTTTTATACAACAGTAATAGAAATATCTATGACTACTGAATTGGAATATGAAAGTGCTCTACAAAACATATAGTTATTTTTTATATTAATAATAGTGTAGCAATTTTAAAACTACCATAAATGATTTTAATTAATAATAATTAATTAATCTATTAAAAATGATTTTTAAAAATTTGAAAATTACTTGTGTGTGTCCTTGCAGCTATAAAGTTTAACCGAACTGATTATATTGTTATTGGGTGTTCGGGAGGCATGGAGGTAAGTAACACGCAGCATCGCCATTCGGGAGGCCGGTCGTATTTTCGAATGTAACACGCGAGCTGACCATTTTACTGGCGATCTCGAGTGCTACTTTGCACTAGACTTTTTTCCCGCAAAAAGCACAATTATTTGTTTTTTATAAAGGTATTGTATTGTCTAATTTTATTAATCATGAATTTGTCCTTGTCTTACCAGATAGCTATTGTCATTTAAAAAAAAAGACATTGCAAGTTAAAAAATAAAGAGGAAGTAGATGTAAGTAGCAATAATAATAAACATGTTTATGCTTAAGCCTTAAGAATTAGGTTATTGTTACCCCCATACATATTTGAATGGTCCTTGTCGCCTCTTTGACGGAATAATTTGCCGACAAAAAAAGGTTTGGTAATTGATTAATAATAATTGATTTTGTCGTTTTAGGCTTAATTTTAAAACCTTTATAAAAAATAAATTTTTAGATTGGTCTTTTATTTTGGAGGGTTTAAAAAGTATTATTGGGCTACTTATTATTTTTTTGTTTGTTTTCCATTGATTTCTAAAAGAGATCTAATATTTTAAAGAAAGAGTAAAATTTTCAAAAATCTAATATACGGGATGATGGATTTTAAATAAATTAAAAACTATTTTTTTTAAGTATGGACCTGTATTTTAAAACTTTTGCATATAGCATTTTAAACCCACCTATATAAAAATATTCTTACCCATTATGAATATTTTATTTTCAGTGCTTCCAGAAATATTACAAAAATGAATTTTAGGCAATACCTATAATTTTTTGAGTTCGTCTCCAGGGTGAAGTCAATTCATATTTGTTATAAATAAAAGACCTTATCTTCACTAAAAAGGTTTAATTTCTTAAGGGACCCGACGCGTTTCGGTTAAACAACCATTATCAAGGGTCAGTTTTATATCTGAAAAAATGTAAATGTATAACACTTATAAATAAATGGAAAAATAAAACTAAACTTACATCACTTTTGTACATGGTAAACTGCGTCAAAACACAAAAAACATAAATTTTACAAAGGTTCACAACACTAATTAAAAACTAACAACAACCAAAACAGTAAAATATAAACATTCAGTTCCCAGTCATTTCTACATTTCCGTAAAATGGACAAATAAAATATCTTATAAAAATACAGTTGTTTGGTTTGATACATTGGTGCATTTTTTTTATTTAACATTTTAAATTTTTTAATAGGAATTCCATACTTAAAAAAATTACTTAAACAACCTAACTACATGTGCTGCCTCTAGATATTGTCTACCAATTGGTTCATTTAGGCTTGTAACGTCTCTAGATATTGCTAACTTTGCTATTTCTATGTTTTCTAGAGCATCTAATTTTTTGCTATTTGAAATATTATGCAGCATTTTAAAGTTGTCTTTAATATTAAAATTATGATTTGATTCTTTTAAGTTGACTCCAAAGGCTGATTTGTTATCGTTAGGAGATTTTTGTGAGTTTAGATGTTCTTGTATTCTTGTTTTAAAAGTTGTCCCTGTTTTTCCCACATATTGTGAGTTACAGTCACCACAGCTCAGTCTGTAGACTCCACTTTTTTGAATTGTTTCAACTTGATCTTTGGTGTGTGATAACATATATTTTAAGTTTATTGCAGAACTATAAACTATGCGTACATTTTCCAAAATATCTTTCAAAACATTACCGATTTTAAGTGAAATACTATTTAAATAAGTTAACTTAATGTACCTAGAAGATTGCCAAGGTGGAATTGACTCATCCCTACTATTGATCATCTCCCTTCTAACTTTGGTAAACTTTTTATTAATTAGTTTGTCTACTAGCATTTTGGAGTAATCGTTATTTTTTGCAATTTGGTAAATGATGTTTCTTTCATTAATGAAATCTATAGGCAAAAGAGGGATAGAGAAGAGTCGATGAATTAGTGAATGAAAGGCAGCCAATTTATGCGAAATGTGATGTTTTGAATCAGAAGGAATAGTGTGATCTGTCTGTGTTGATTTTCTAAAAACTGAATAAGAGATCTTATTTGTATTCCGGGTAATAGAAAGGTCTAAAAAATTAAGTGTATTATTTGATTCAAAAACCCAAATGATTATCTTTTGGTGTCATTTGATATTGTTAATTTATTCCCAAGCATTCCTAGAAAGGGCGTGTTGGAGATTCTAAGTAGTACACTCCATAATTTGGGTGAAATGTTGGAGAAAGCTGAGATAGATAATATTTTAACACTATTACAAAAGTGCCTTAATTGCGACTTTTTCAGATTTAACAATAAAATTTATAGAATGGTAGAAGGTTTACCGATGGGTTCAAGCCTATCGCCATTTCTGGCGGAACTTTTTATGTCAGATTTTGAACATAACTTATTATTTAAAAACACTAGTCCGCTGTTAAAAAATGTTTATTTTTGGCGACGATATGTGGATGACACTTTTGTTATTTGGGCGGGTTCTAAATCTGAGTTGAATTCATTTTTAAATCTTTTAAACTCCCTGCATAGTAACATTCAATTTACGATGGAACTTGAATCAAATAATACAGGTTATAGGTACATTACGTTAACTTATTTAAATAGTATTTCACCTAAAATCGGTAATGTTTTGACAGATATTTTGGAAAATGTACGCATAGTTTATAGTTCTGCAATAAACTTAAAATATATGTTATCACACACCAAAGATCAAGTTGAAACAATTCAAAAAAGTGGAGTCTACAGACTGAGCTGTGGTGACTGTAACTCACAATATGTGGGAAAAACAGGGAGAACTTTTAAAACAAGAATACAAGAACATCTAAACTCACAAAAATCTCCTAACGATAACAGATCAGCCTTTGGAGTCCACTTAAAAGAATCAAATCATAATTTTAATATTACAGACAACTTTAAAATGCTGCAGAATATTTCAAATATCAAAAAATTAGATGCTCTAGAAAACATAGAAATAGCAAAGTTAGCAACATCTAGAGACGTTACAAGCCTAAATGAACCAATTGGTAGACAATATCTAGAGGCAGCACATGTAGTTAGGTTGTTTAAGTAATTTTTTTATAGTATCGAATTCCTATTAAAAAATTTAAAATGTTAAATAAAATGTATCAAACCAAACAACTGTATTTTTATAAGATATTTTATTTGTCCATTTTACGGAAATGTAGAAATGACTGGGAACTGAATGTTTATGTTTTACTGTTTTGGTTGTTGTTAGTTTTTAATTAGTCTGTGAACCTTTGTAAGATGTATGTTTTTTGTGTTTTGACGCAGTTTACCATGTGCAAAAGTGATGTAAGTTTAGTTTTATTTTTCCATTTATTTATAAGTGTTATACATTTACATTTTTTCAGATATAAAACTGACCCTCGATAATGGTTGTTTAACCGAAACGCGTCGGGTCCCTTAGTGCTGAAACATACATTGCGTTTTAGCGGGAGCGTTTTAACGGGTCCTGTTTGGCGGGATGACAACAACCTATAGTTTTTAATCGGATAGTCCACATATATGCGGTTAAGACGCAGCCACAGGACGCGGCGGCAACATGCTGCGGTTAAACGGGACGACTGGACGACCGGAAAGCAACGACAAGTTGACAACAACACGTTGAGTTTAATGTGAGCGTTCATATAGTGCGTTTGTTTTGATCCAGTTTCTTGATTTAAGATGTTTGACATGGATAAATTTTTTCAATGTGTACAAGATCATCCCTCAATATGAGAGTACAGTGATCGCAATTTAAGGGAAAAAAGTTGGCATGTCGTAGGGGAAATCACCTGGTAGCATCAGGTCACCTCGGGAATCTGTAACTTCAGAAGATTCTTTTGCGACCTATTTTACCAATATTTTAAAAACACGTAACAACAAAGCTACCTACATCATGTATCACAAAATATTTTTTTTTACATTAGCGTAATTGTCAATCTTTCTTCTGGTGAAATTGGATTTCTCCAGTAAGTTTTCCTTTTAGTTATATGTGGACGTACAGTATTTAAAAGTTCATTAAAAGAGTTAATGAACATCCTATAGTATTCAAAAAGTTTACTTTCATATTTTCGAATACTATCATAAATTGTAGAAAATATTTTACTCTTTTCGGGCTCACAGTGGAAAGGATGGACTCAATAACTTCTATTCACCGGTTTGTTGTGTAAACCAGCAGCTTCAAAAACACAAATAATTTCCAAATTTGAAAATTTTGACCTGACCTACCACTTATTCTCTCTGCTGATAGAACAAGACTGACCACAGTGACTCCTGTTTCAGCGTTTTAACGGGAGATGTGTGGCCGACGCGCTTTTATCCCGCCAAACAGGACCCGTTAAAACGCTCCCGCTATACCGCAATGTATGTTTCAGCACTTAAGAAATTAAACCTTTTTAGTGAAGATAAGGTCTTTTATTTATAACAAATACCTATAAAATACCCCGTAACTAGATAAAGATTAGAGATAGGACTACTAAATGTGGGTTATTTTAACTCCAAGGATATCTCTATCTTATGGTATCGTATGTACATTTAAATCCGCGTCACCCTGTAGATTTCATAAATATTTGTTGCAGTGGCACAAAAAAAAATAAAGGTGACAATATTTAAAAAAGACTCTGGGTCTATGCTCCTTAAACCCTTCAAAATAAAAGACAAATCTAAAAACTTCGTTTAAAAATAAAGCTTACAACTACAAAATCAATTATTAATCAATTACTAAACCTTTCTTTGTCGGCAAATTATTCCGTTAAAGAGCCGACAAGGACAACTCAAATATGTATGGGGGTTAAAATAACCTAATTCTTAAGGCTTAATAACATTATAAACATTTTTATTATTATTGCTACTTACATCTATTTCCCTTTATTTTTTAACTTGCAACGCAACGCATTATTTTTTCTAAATAACAATAGCCATCTGGTAATAGCCATAATTAATCAAGTTAGACAATACATAACTTTATAAAAGACAAATAATTGTGTATTTTGGATCTTTTCGCGGACAAAGTCCGGTGCAAAGTAGCACTCGAGATCGCCAGTAAAATGGTCAGCCCTCGTGTTACATTCGAAAATACGACCGGCCTCCCGAATGCGATGCCGCGTGTTACTTACCTCCATGCGTTCGGGAGGGGTAGAGGGGCTTGTATGTAATTGTAAATCTGCTTTTTAAAAAAATAACGTTTTAAAAGTATGTTGTGGCAATAATAAAAATAAATATACATTAAAATGCTTAGACCTTGTCGGTTACCATATGCTTACAACATTTTTTTAGTTTTCCAAATTTTTGGACATATAAAAAATTATTTAAAATTATCTTATTTTACCATATAATGGCAAATAATAAAAAATAGCAAAAACACAAATTATAATTCCAGTGCTAATGGGTTAATATACCTTTTTATTTAAAAATTTGTTTTAAAAAACATTTTTTGCTGACACGCATGATTTTAAAAGAAAACAACTAAACTAAATTTTTAGTAGTCAACAACTATATTAAAGATAAGTTCTATTTATTAAAATTTAAAATTAAACTTTTTAAATAAATAACAACACAATTAGTTTGGAAATGGCTTTGTTTGTTCTTTTTTAAATATATATTTACATACTTAAAATCATTACGTCTGCTATTAAGATTCAAAATAATACATTATTGCAGGAAAATAGTTTGTTTGTTCTCCATAAATTAATATTTAAAGTAGATAAAATCTAGCTGCCAAAAGGCTTATCGGATTATCAATATATTTAACCATAAAAGGTAAAAGTGATAACCACAAAGAAAAGTTTAAAGAAATCCTAATATTCCTAAAATATATAAATTATTTCTAGCTATCTAACACAAAGTTTCACAAGACTACATATACACCAAATAAGAAACAAGTCCATATTAAAATATAACCTTTTTGTTTTTTAGCATTTCTACAGGCTGGTTTTATCCAGTACCGTAAGACGTTAATACAAATACACACACACTCTATAATTAAATACTTAAAGGTTATATTTTGATCGGTACAAATGTAAAGGGAATTCCCACAGTCGACTGAAGAATTAAACTTCGTTTCACAAATTTTATGGGTTCTGGAGTTTTTTGAGATTTTTGCAGCATATATCTTGATACTATTGATACCAATCCTAGCTTAATTTCTAATATTGCAAATCGTAGACCTAAAAATATTAATAATTATTTATAATATACTAGATGAAAAGCCTGTCTCCGCCAGGCAAGAGACAATATTAAGTAGCCTCTGTCTCCGTAATACGCCTTCCGTACGGCTAACGGTAAAAAAACACTTTTTTGCTCCTATTTTTGTCCCGGGGGCGAAATTCAAAAAACTGCTAAAGACTACCAAGCCAAGCCATAACTTTAGAATCACGTGGACAGACAAATAAATATATATACCTACCTACATATAAATATATCCACATTAGCAAATTATATATGTGGATTATGTTACTAACATAGTCGAAAATTGTAGCTGGTTGATATTTTTCAGAACGTCAACATTGCCTTCTTCGTATGTTCAAAGTAAAAATATTGTCTATTTTTTTAAATTTGAACATGAACAGTCTTAACTGAGCAATATTGACACTGTTAGGGACAAGCTTTAAAAAAAACTTAAATATGGCTATGTGTATCAGAAGACATGTATTTGATATCCTATATAAAAAGTGTGGTGAGGGATGATCTTTTCTAATTAAACACTTAATTACGTATTTAATAAAATATTTTAAAATACAAGATAATGACGTTCAGTCAAAAAGAGTGCACAATGTTTAAGAGTACTAGGAACGTTTTTAAGCAAAAATAAGCAATGCTTAATGCACCTATTGATTTTAAGATCGAAAAAAATGAGCAGCTTCCAGAACATCAAAAAGATGATGCCATCCAAGTATTTTAAACGAAATAATTGTAGGCCGCCCCAAAAAACTATTTTCCGAAATCGGTGATAGAGCTAAGAGGAAAAGGGCTGAAAATTTAACACAGAAGCATGAAGTATAGATTGCTTATTTTATCGGATTTACTAATATCTTCACTTAGAAAGCTCTCCAAGAAAAATTTCGCCTTCCCACTTCCTGAAGTTCTCCTTTTATTACGCGAACCTGATATCCAGCCAAATGAAATTGCTTCCTCTTCTGTGGAAACTGACACAGACTCAGATGACCCTTTTACATCTCTAGAAGATACAGATAGAGACAATGAATAACATCGATTTTTTAATATTAATATTATTTTATAGAATCATTAGTTATAATGTGACTTCATAAGATAAAAGCAAATGCAAAATAAAGTTTTATACAAATTTTTTAATGATATTTAATTTTTTAAATTAATAGATTAAAATAGAAATAAAAAAGGTTAAATTTGAACTTTTTTAGGTAATCACCCTGTACAAATTTACTCAACATGACTAAATTTTTTAAAACATTTTTCTCTTGGTACTTGTGTTAGTGTGATATAGATAAAATTCAAAAATAAATTATTGCCGCTTTAAAAAAAATCGGACCACTGTGCAGTGAGGCAAAATATTCTTGTGCGACTTTTCCACAAAACTTTTAAAAACTCCCCAAATTTCTGATTTTTCGGCTGAAATTGGTATTGGATACAAAATGACACAAAACCGTTTAAAAAAGAGAGCACAACGCTGCCAAATAGACAGGAAAAAATGCGACACAGCCCGTTTTTGCTCGGTACAGTACGGACTTATCACGTTATTTCCCGATACAAGATAATTTTTTTATTTAATATCTCCCGAATTATTGCGTTCCTGTCGAGGTTTTATTTTTGAAATAAAATTAAAACAATATTTTTGATCAGATGACGTCAGTATCTCAATTTGGTTAAAAATTGACTTAGCCAGTTTTTCCCCTGTACCATTCAAGAGCTAAACTATTTTAAAGAATATTTAGAATTTTGACTGTACCTACCAATGCAAGCTCTCGGACCATCTCCAAATGGAAGATAAAAAAGACCATCTTTATTAATGCTTGCTTTGTCGGAAAATCTTTCGGGTTCATACTTTTCAGGGTCTGGAAAATATTTGGGATTATGGTGCAATGCGTCGGTTGAAATATAAACTGGTGTCCCTTTTTCTATAACCATGTTTGTACCTGGTACTTTATAATCAGTTGTACAGATTCTGTCTAGAAATGGAACAATTGAATATTTGCGTAGGGATTCTAAAAATAAATTTAAATATGATTAGTGATGTTAATAAATTAATTAAATACTAAGTAAAAAGTAGCTGTTTGTATTTAGATTTGAAATATTGCAAACCAATTAGATATTTAACTTTTTAAATAAGTTTTAACCTATAAAAACTAGATTGCTGTGTACAGCAAATAAAGAAAAATATTATTTTAACTTAATAACGCAGTTGAAATAGTGTGGAATAAAGTAATTAAATGTTTAATTTGACAAATTTTATATATTTTTTGTTTCTTTCTCCTGTTATATTTTAAAAAGATCCTGAAACTATATTCTACTTTTTTTTGAAAGCTTTAATTTTAAATTAAAACACACGTAAATTTCGAATAAATATAGAAGGGTGTATAAATCTACTCATTTTTGCCATGCCCATTTGATTGCGTTAAGAAATTAAAAAAAAGCAAAAATTATTTAAATTTTATATTGGTAATTTTTATTTTATCTATGATAGTAATTGCTGTATTGACGGTAAAATGTTTGTGGTTATTTTATTTTTGAAAACACAAGCCATTAAACCGATAACTAGGTAGGTAGGTAGGTTTAAAGTGAGTGGGTATAACACCCTTTGACCGCGACCGATCGGTATATTGTGGCTCACACGCTTTTATATTTCTCCCACCAGGTGCAGACTTCTAATAAATCTGATGATCCTGTTGGGATCGCAATCCTCGGCAACAAGGTGTCATTGCCGAGGATTGCAAATCTTAGTCGTGCCATTGCTAAGCACGAACACAGTATGTGTTCTGCCGATTCATCCCCCTCCATGCATATGGTGTATGTGGTATTTCAATTTCCAGTGTCCCGTGTACAGTCCCACTAGAGTTTTAAGGTGTACCCTTGATTGCTCCAGGAGTTTGACAGTACATTGTTGGTTCGGTGGGCTTATAAAGGCCTTCGAGCGTCTGAGACCCGGAAGTCCATGCCAGTACCGAAGATTTTCTCTTTGTGTCCAAGCTGATATGAACTGCTTGGCTATTCCATAAGATATACCGATAACCGGTTCCGGCCCTGTGAATTTTGTCTCCGTCCTCCTTTTGGCAAAGAGGTCTGCGGATTCATTGCCCTCTAGGCCGGTGTGTCCAGGTATCCACAGTAATGTAACCTTGTTGTTTTGACCCAGTTTGGTCAGCGCATCCTTGCAATTCCAGACGGTTTTCGAATTGCACAGAGCTGCTTGACTATCGGAGAATATTTTAACTGTCTTACGTGTGCAGTTCCGATCAACCAGCGATCTAGCACACATCTTAATAGCAAATACCTCCGCTTGAAATATGGTTGCGAGAGTGCCCAGGCTGAAGAAAAACTCTGCCCTCGGCCTCTGTCCATATATTCCCGCTCCAACACCGTCCTTGGTTTTGGAGCCGTCGGTGTACCAATAGATGTCAGCCCGGAGCACGTCGGTCGTTTTTCAACTCCAGTCCTTCCTTTGTGGGTAGACTACACTGTAGGGCCGGTTGTAATTGATTGCTGTAGGCATTATGTCTGAGGGCATTCCCAGTCTGTCACAGGTCAGGCCATTCCTGAGGAGACTGGTGCTCTCCATATGACACGCCTGCGGTTTTTTACTGACCGCTTGATAGAGTCTGTAGGTTGCCCACCTTGCCTCTCTCCAAATAAATATGCAGAGGAGGCAGTCCCAGGAGGGCTTCCATGGCCGCCGTTGGTGTCGAGCGCAGCGCGCCCATGATCATTGGGCAGGCCTGTCTCTGTAGGCTAGATAGCTTTGCTTGGGTCAGCCGCTGCTGCCCCTTGCGCCACCATGCCTCAGCGTGGTTGCATGCCCCAGGATTTGTCACAGATCCTGCGGCATGTCCAGAAAGATAGGCTCGCCTTACGGGTGACCTTTTCTAGATGCGAATTCCAGCTGAGAGTGCTATCTAGGATCAACCCCAGATATTTTGCTTCTTTCGCAATTGGTATTGTTTCACGTTGCAGAGTTGGTGGTCTCAAGTTATCCAGGTTTCTCTTTCAGGTGAACGGGACAATTACCATTTTTTGAGGGTTTATTGTCATTTTTTCCCTTTGACACCAGCTTTGTGTGGTGTTTAGTACTTCTTGAAGGATGTTTGAAATCATCTCATCAGAGTTTCCTTTAATTAGGATGACTAGATCATCTACATATGCCTGCAGATCGATCTTCCAGCGAGATAACTATGTTCTACTGAAGAAAATAAATGTTAAAATGGCCTGGTAAGTAAAATTTGAAATAATATCTACACTACCACGCGATAGCACAGAAACCACGTAAGGATTTTGAAACCAGCGCGCAGAAATCTACCCCATAATTACTACGCATGTTGTAACCTGGAATGAATTCAAGTACAAATGATTTAAAATCCATACCGCATGTCAAGACCATCCGCGATCGCATTGCAACAGAAAAATAGCTTCTTCCTCTATTTCGCGCCCGTGCGCACCTACGATTCGCATCATACGACTTTGTTTGTTTTCTTTTTTTCACGTTTAAGTAAAATCGTTTTAATTCAACCAATTTTAGTATACAAAAGACAGATTTCACTTCTTTAAGTAATGAAATCCTCCTTCCGTGAATTTGACGAACGATGTAAGCACCAAACAGTTTGAAGTTCAGTACCAAAAGCAAATTTTTGCTAGCTTACCAGGTAACATATTTACTTGTGCACAGCATAACTAACCGGCAGCACGATCTCTCCCTGGCGGCGCTTTTGATATTTTTAAGCACAAAACACGAAAGAAACGATTACAATTCAAATAAAGCAGACATATTATATCTTAGCAAAACGTTGGCTAAACTTCCGCAAGAAAAATGACCGTACTTTCCCGTCAATTCATGAAAGGGTGCTACTTTCTGTTAGTTATGCTGTGATACCAGTATGATACCGGTGTGTTGTGGTTACCTAAAAAAATTGTACAAGTCTCACAGTTAATTGAAAAAGGTTAGGTTAGAAACGTTTACAAAATCAAGTTCAGTAGTTTAAGCATAATTTACTTATTATCACTTAAACGTAGTACATCAAAGTATTGATCTAATACTTATAAGGTTTAAAGAATAGAAATACAGCCACAGTATTGCAGAAACAAACATTTAGGTAAAAAAAGGAATCAGGTTCAGTCAGGAAAAATTGCGCAAAAAATAAGCCACTCGCTGCTGAGAAATATTAATAATAATGTACCAAATGCTAAAAAAAAGTGATTTAGTTACCATACATAATGTAAAACGTTTGTTTAGCCATACCTAATTTTTTATAATAAAAACATCATTTCCTATAAGTTTTTTATTTGCGCAAATTTTATCTGCAGCCTTTCGGTTTTTAAAAATCACCATTGTTTGATCATTTTTTTAAATTCGTACTTAAATTGTTTAATTAAAATTTTAAGAATTTCTGATGATCCGCAGTCATACAGTATTAGAAACTCTTTAAAAAAAGACGAGGCTGGACGATGATCTTAAAACACGAAAACATCGCAAATAAAATTTGACTGTTATTCAATAATAATATTGCGATTTTATTAAAAGGTAGGTTTTCGAATGCTTTTACGCCTTTGAATGCTTTTAAAATCCCCCTGGACTTCAACACAAAATTCGCGTATGGTTTCAAAAGCCATGGGAGGCGCATGATATTTTGTTTTGCTACCGTGTTTCAGCGCAATGCTCGTACTGACACATAGTAGAAAGTCATAAAGCGCTACAAGGATACCGTGGGTGCCGGGTTTTTCAATGTTAAAAGCACTGAAATATGCAAGTATTGTATTTTACATCACCTTTTAGACAACGCTCTCTGTACACTATGCCACCAAGAAAACAAGAAGTTCAAAGTGATTTTTAATTTTCTCTTTAAAATAACTTAACTTCTTTATTGCATAAAATAAAGTTATCCATTTAACCTTGTATTTGCTTTACTCGTAGTTTTTAAAATAATACCTGAAACGCAATTATCCAAATATTTCATTTCATTCACTGCTTCGTATGTTATGCCATTGTGCTTTGCAATAACTGAATTTATTTCATTCCTTAGTTTCTCTTGTATATCTGAGTTAACACATAACTCATATAGTGTAAAACTCATTGCGGAACTCACCGTTTCAAAACCAGCACTAAAAAATTGAATTGCCTGTCCCAACATAGATTGCTTAGCTAAAAATAACGTATTGATTTCAAATTAAATAATTCGTTTAACTTTTACACCTAATCAGAGGTTTTTTTTTAAATTTAGAAATACCATTTTTTTAATAGGCTAAATATAACCTAAATTATAGCAAGAGTGTTAAAAATAAATTTATTTTGTATAATAAAATTAAAAATAAAAATAAAAATAAATGTATTGCCCCATTATGTAAAAAAATATTGGTTATGGATAATTTAGGTTCGTTTAATAGCCAAAAATACAAAAGGCAAAGTTAGGACTAAACTTTTGATCACACATTAAAATAAATTAGTTTATGCAAGAGATAGTGTAAAATTCTGCATGGTAATATATTTTTTAAAATAAGGTAACTATGGTTAGTAAAATGTAAAAAAGTCTATACAATAATTTAAAAAAAAATCTGTATAGGGATAAAATATACTTTTCAAATTTTGTACCTTATTGTAATATATTATCTAAATATAAGGTTTTCCAAATTTTTGAATAATTTGTTACGCTATTTTGGTACAAAATAATATAAAATTTAAAATAATATTTTAATGATAAAAACTTTTTTACCACTTTTCAGATAATTCTTAATAATTCTCTTATAGGTATATAACACAAAGGTGAACTAAACCATTATCATAGAGAAATGTAGATATGTTTAATTTTGCGTTTTTAATAAAAAGTCAGCCTTTATACTAGTTCTTATAAATTATATGAAATAGTAAATGTTTAATCCATAGGTACATTAGATAAATCATTGACTATTACTTATGCGATTGGGAAAACTTAAGTCGTAAAATAAAGCATCTCTAAAATCTAAAAAATTAAGGCTCCAGTTACTAACTTCTATTAGTAGTTATAAATTGGTTAATAAAAATCACAAATATTCTTTAAAACCTATATTCTTTACATCTCAACGTCTTTTACATGCTGATCATTTGTTTTTTGTCACGTCATGGCCTACTAAAATTGTGGTAAAAAAATCGATTTTGGCAGCCATTTTGAAATCAAATGACCAGTGTGAGACATGGTTAAAAAATATTAAGGCCGATCAGTAGGCTAAAAATATATACAGGGTGCTATTTAATATTTTAATTTAAGGGTTATTTTTGGTAAAACTGGAAGTAAAAAAATTGGTTAGATTTAGTCATTAATGTCCTTGTGTTCATATTTAAAACTTTGTTTTTTTAGTATCACTTCCTATTTTTTTATCCAAATATGGTTAAGTGTTTTTTTTAAACATTCTTGACTCTGTTATAATTAAAATGTTTTGCTTATTTGTCAATAATATTACACAGGGCAAATTCCTCTTCTTCCTACCCAAATCCAATTTATACAATTTTAAATAAATTATTATCCTTAATTTCCTAGACTCTGTGTTAGCCCTATCAAATTTAACACTGAACACTAAAATACCGCGCAAGTTGAGTAGGCTCGTCATTCATTATGCTAGTAAAAAAAAGTTTGATGATATTCCGCCCTAAAATTTTGTTTAAAAAAGTAATTATCACAATTTACCACTAAACCATTATACATAATATAGGGGAGAATGGGAAAAGGGAGCCACATAAATAAAAACCTTCATCAAAATTATGTTTATATTTTTTTACAGACATTCTAAAGATATTGATAGGTAGCTTAAAATATTTGTCATGGTTCGCGATGATTTATTTTTTGATATAATCATATGTATTAGGATCTATCATTAGAAAACAGTAAATCGTGAATGGCTCTAATTACCCCGTCATGTCGGGTAATGGGGGCCACTATAGATTAGGGGAAAATATTTCTTTATATTTTGTAAATGTCATGTTTCATATAAATAATAGTGCTTAATATGCTTTTTAACCATTTTATTCATACAAAAGTCACATATGTAATCATCAGGCTTACTAAAACCCGTGCACTCAGAATGAACCCATCTACCACAAACTGTGCACCTGAACCACAGCTCTCCGCTCTTCCCAGAGTCACCGCAAAGAAAGCACAACTCTGTTTCATCCCCATCATTTGAGCTCTCATCATCGCACAGATCTTTATCGCTCAATTCTTCAGGGTCATCCGATGAATCTTTAAATACTTTTCTTTGAACTTTTGCCTTCTTAACATTTTTTTGTGACTGCTTCGGCTTTTCTCTTGTAATTTTTTTTATTTGCTTCACATTTGTTTTGTATTTCTCTTTTCCCTTGTTTCTTTTGCTCTTTCTCTTCCAAAATTAATTTCATTGGAGTTTCCGTCAATATTGTGGAGTGTTGTTTGGACCTAGTCTTCTTTTTTGGAAGCCCTGGTGTCTCTGTTGGTAAAGGTGAAGATTTGTTAAGAATATCAACTATCGAGGTCGACTGTTTCTCCATTCCTTTTTGTTTTTTGTAAATCATTGTAGGACAGCTGTCTGATTGTTGAGGTGATGGTGTTCGCTGACATCTAATGGGATGCACATTTTTTTGGCGTTGATGAGCCTTTCACTGTCTGCGAAGAACCTGCATTCTTGCTTCCCCAATGTGAACATCCCGACCTGGGCGACTCTGCTCTAACGGGGCCTGCATTTTCTGCTCTTATTTGTTCGACAGGTTCTTGTACAACGGGAATCGAGGTATTGTTCTCTAACAAAAAATCTTCATCGGCAAAAATGTTAGGTTGCAAAGGAAGATCCCGGTGGTACGAAAACCGGCTACTGCTTTGTCTATCGATGCAACTTTACTGTACGCTTTATTGAATAGGGAAGCCACATCATACACTGTGATCTGGCTCAGATGTCTAGACTTCATGTAGGCGTCACATTCTCTATGATAGGCTTTCTTAAGAGGTCCAAAAAATGTTACATCAAGCGGCTGCAGCCGATGAGAAGAATGTGGTGGGAGAGATAGAAGTGTGATATTATTTAGCATGACTGCCATGATTGTCTAATACAAGTAAGATGGGTGCACCTTTTTGTGCGTTAGTGTAAGTAGAGGATGGGCCACTTTGGCAGGATGAACCTTTGGGCCCCTTTGGCAAGTTTTTTGTGGTTTTGCGTGACGTCATGGCGGTGGTATTGGTCAAGAAAGAGGCGTGGGGCGTGACGTCATGGCGGTTATCATTGTTAAGTCGTCGTGGGCGTGGTTGCGTTATCGGTGTTACGTCATCATAGTCGTGGGGCGAGAGTTATTAACAGAGTGGTTACGTCGTCGTGGGGAGTCGCGATGTCATCTAGGGTCAACATTTAGAGGGCGTGGTTACGTCATTGATGGAGCCATGTTGTATCTTGTAAAAAAAGTCCATGTAGGATTCGAACTGGGACATATCTTGACAAGGTACCTCGTTTCAACGCCGAACCCGTCCGGCCACGAAGGTAGATACTTATGCAATTAGGAAAAGATATTACGTGTTTAGTTTAGTTATCATTTTATTGGGGATTATGCTGTGAAGACCGCGGGAAAATATTAAATTTTAAAATAATCTCCATTAACCACTAATTATTATAAAAAAATACGGGATACATATTCTAGGTAGAGATATAGGAAAAAACTCATTAGTTTAAAAAACATTCAGTTATCCTTACGTGATTTCATCAGCCAATTTGTCGAAAATTATTCATAGTGGTAGTTGTAGCGATGAAATATTTTACATGTAATTATCATAATGTGGTTTCATCAAACAAACAACATTTTACTTAAAGTTATTTGCTAAATAAAAACTGATAAAAATAAAGAATAATAAAAGGATAAGCAACCATAGACTACGCGTTGTCCGTAGGAAAATACAGGATGATAATAACTAAAACCCGTTTACTAAATATTAAAACAATTAGCTTCAGAAAAACTTTAATATAAAAAAAGTTTAAAATCAGATAAAACGGAGGGGGTCAACTACTACCCTCCAACAAACGATATTGATAATCAGGTAAACGACAGGTACCAGAACCTATTACGTTATTAAACCCTATTGGTAACGAAGGGAAAATATAGGAAAACTGTTTTGTAAGAACAAGACGTAAATATAATACGGTCTATTTATCGAAAATACCCGGTGAAAACACTACTGCTTAATATATACTATAACTTTTAAAACAACACATAAATACAACGAATATGATCCTACCGCCATCATTCCTATTACGCACGAACATACGAACAAAGAAAAACATATTGCTAAATATATTATAATCAATCTAACATTTAGGCAAACACCAATGTATAAAATTGTATTACCCGCACCAATGTCTGCGTATAAAGGAAAAAATATTATATCCTAATATTAATTAAAAGAATATTTACTATATATAATTAATGATATATTTCCAGTACCACCTTATTAATTAAACACTATTATTTAAAAAAAGAGTTTATCAGTATTGTAACGTATTATTTTGATAAATACAAGAGCCGGGGATCTTATATAATTAAGAATGTAGACGTTTTTATAGAAAATAAAAGCATTAGAAATTATTTAAAAATAAATCATGAAGAATCAACAAAAAATATATCTTTTTACTAGTTTAAATTTGGTTTATAATTTATGATAAAAAATCAAAAATGGTTCTTTTTCTAAACAACTATCTAAAAACTTCCTTATTTGACCTTTTCCACATCACGATCTACACACGTATACCTTTCATATACAAAGTCCAAATTATTAGGCCATTTAGGGTGTCCGCAGAATTGCAAACAATAAAAATCCCCGTTAACTACAAAAAATAACAAAGTCACAATGAATTTTTTCCAAAAGGTTTAAAAAAATAGAAAAGAAAACATCTGAACTTGGTAATATCTTGTTTTTGCTTTTAAAATATTTCTTAAATATTTTTTACAAACAATGTTTTTTTTTTTTTTTTTTTTTTTTTTTTTTTTTTTTTTTTTTTTTTTAAAATTTTTGAAAAAAAAAATTTTAATTTTTAAGGTTTTTTAAAAAAAAGGGAATTTTCCCTTTTTAAAAAAAAAAAGGTTAAATAAAAATTTAATTTAGGTTTTTTTAAAAAAATTTTAAAAAAAGGGTTTTTCCTCAAAAAGGGGGGGGGGGGGGGGGGGGGGGGGGGGGGGGGGGGGGGGGGGGGGGGGGGGGGCTGTAATTTTATTAAAGTGGTTATAATTTTTAATAGAACGTTTTAAAAAATATGTAAAAGGGGAATCCGTTACCTTGGGTTGGGGAACTTTTATTGGCGGTTAGCGCCCTCATCTGTTTTTAAATATCGGCCTTTTGGTTTTCAAATAACAGCCCTGTTTTTCCCAAAAAACAGCCCTGATTTTTAAAGTAACAGCACTGTTTTTAAAAAAAGCCCTGTATTTCAAATAACAGCCCTGTTTTTCAAAACAGCCCTGTTTTCCAAATAACAGCCCTGTATTTTTAAAAATAACAGCCCTTTTCAAATAACAGCCCCGTATTTTAAAAAAAACAGCCTGTTTTTTAAATAACAGCCCTGTATTTAAATAACACCCTGTATTTTCAAATAACACCCTGATTTTCAAATAACAGCACTGTTTTCCAAATAACAGCCCTATTTTTAAATAACAGCCCTGATTTTCAAATAACAGCCCTTTTTTCCAAATAACAGCTCTTTTTTTTAAATAACAGTGTATTTAAATAAAGCACTTATTTTCAAATAACACACTGTAGATTGGTTAGTTAAAAGGATTATAATTTATTCATATAATACGCTTTAGATATGTAAATAAAGGGATATCAAGTCGGTGATGATGGGTAACCTTTTTGGCGAACAGCGCAGCGGTCATCTGTTTTTTGACGTCCGGGTATTGTTTGTGCCTTCTCTCCTTTTAGGTTTTTTATCTTGTCTTCTTCCCCCTTCTCTCTCCAGACGAGTCTGGGTCGCTAAAAACGGAGAGAAGAGAAGAAGACGGGTACTCTAAGAGGAAAAGGCAATCAGTGGTAAAAACATTCCGCTGTCCGCTGTCCGAAAAAGTTACCCGCAAATACCGGGTTGTGCCTCAAAAAAGGCATGTTGATAAATATAATCCACTTTGGCAACAATCTGTATGTTATTTAAAAATACAGTGTTTTTTGAAAAAAAGGCTGTTATTTAAAATACAGGGTGTTATTTGGGAAAACGAAACTGTTTTTGTCAGCTGTTTTTTAAAAAACAGGGCTTTTTGGGTATTTGAAAATCAGGGCTTTATTGAAAAGGATTGAAACTGATTTAAATACAGTTTTTGAAAAACAGGCTGTTTAAAGGCTTTATTGAAACAGGCTTTTTGAAAAACAGGTGTTTTTGAAAAACAGGTGTTATTTAAAAAAGTGCTGTTGAAAATCAGGGGTATTTAAACAGGTTATTTAAAATCAGGGCTGTATTGGAAAACAGGTTTATTTGAAAAAATTGTTATTTGGAAAACAGGGCTGTTAAAAATCGCGGGAAAAACATCATTTTGAAAATACAGGCATTTAAAAATACAATGCTTATTTGGAAAAACAGGGCTGTTAAATGGTCTTTTTTAAAAATGGGCTGTTATTTTGGAGGCCCTAAACTAAAGACCTTAATAAATAATATTTCTATTATGTACTTTAATATGATAACAGATTACCCTTTTTAGTTGTAATTTTTTTGAATATATTTTTAATAACTTAAACCTTTATATTATAACCACTTTAAGAGTTTTGACAGCTTGTTTGTTAAAAAATGTTATTTTGAATAATTTTTTGAATAAAAACCAAATGGTAAATTTATTATTCTTAACCTATTTTTTTTTTAAAATACGGTGTTTATTACCATCAAAGTGTAGGATCAGATTCTCATTAAGAGTCCTACCAAATTTTTCTGACAAAAAATCGTGAATTCAACTTGATACAAATCTGGTTTTCTATTAATTAATTCTCCTTATTTTATTTTATTTTTTTTTAATTCATCAGATAGATAAACTATATCTCTACCTTTTATTTTTAAGGTATTTAAATTAAATTCTATGAAATAAATTTTATTATAATTTTATTTGAGATAAGAGAATAGGGGGTTCCTTAAAATTTTTATGGCTGTCTTGTAAAAAATATTCGTTAAGTACGATATTTAAAACCGCAAAACAGATATTACCGACGCGGATGTTCTTTTCTATTTATTTTTAAACCGATGGAACTAAGTAAGGTTCATTTGAGCTTTGTTATTTTTTTATAGTTAAGGGGTATTTTTCATTGTTTGAAATTAGGGACACCCAAATGGGCTAATAATTGTGGACTTTGTAGGTAGTGAAAGGTGTACGTTGTGTAGATCGTGTATGTGGAAAACGGTCAAATAAGGTAAGTTTTTAGATAAGTTGTTTAGAAAAAAGAACCATTCGGTTTGTATTTTTATAATAAATTCATAAACCTAAATTCTAAACTAGTAAAAATAGATATATTTTTTGTTGACTCTTCACCTGATTTATTTTTGAAATGAATTTCTAATGCTTTTATTTTCTATAAAAAACGTCTACATTCTTAATTACCTATAAGATCCCCGGCTCTTGTATTTATCAAAATAATACGTTACAATACTGATAAACTCTTTTATTAAATAATAGTCGTACTTAGATTAATACAGGTGGTACTGGAAATATATCATTAATTATATATAGTAAATATTCTTTTTACATTAATATTAGGATATACATACTTTTTCCCTTATACGCAGACATTGGTGCGGGTAATACAACTCTGTTATAGCATTGGTGGTTGCCTAAATGTTAGATTGTATTATAATATATTTAGCAATATGTTTTTCTCTTTGTTAACGTACGGGGTGTTCGTGCGTAATAGGAATGATGGCGGTACGGATCATATTCAGTTGTATTTATGTGTTGTTTTAAAAGTTATAGTATATATTAAGCAGTAGTGTATTTCACCGGGTATTATTCGAGTAAATAGACCGTATTATATTTACGGTCTTGCCTCTTACAAAACGTATGTTTTCCTATATTTGTACCCTTCGTTACCAATACGCTTTAATACCGTAATAAAGGTTCCCTGTACCTGTCGTTTACCTGATTATCAACTATCGTTTGTTGGAGGTAGTAGTTGACCCCCTCCGTTTTATCTGATATTGTAAACTTGTATATTAAAGTTTTTTCTGAAGCTAATTGTTTTAATATTTAGTAAACGGGTTTTAGTTATTATACATCCTGTATTATTCACTACGGACAACGCCTAGTCTGTGGTTAGCTTATCCTTTTATTATTCTTTATTTTTATCAGTTTTTATTTAGCAAATAACTTTAAATAAAATGTTGTTTGTTTGATGAAACCACATTATGATAATTACATGTAAAATATTTTATCGCTACAACTACCACTATGAATAATTTTCGACAAATTGGCTGATGAAATCACGTAAGGATAACTGAATGTTTTTTTAAACTAATGAGTTTTTCCTATATTCTACCTAGAATATGTATCCCGTATTTTTTATAATAATTAGTGGTTAATGGAGATTATTTTAAAATTTAATTTTTCCCGCGGTCTTCACAGCATAATCCCCAATAAAATGATAACTAAACACCTAATATCTTTTCATAATTGCATAAGTATCTACCTTCGTGGCCGACGGTTTGGGTTGAAACGAGGTACCTTGTCAAGATATATCCCAGTTCGAATCCTACATGGACTTTTTTTAATTATTTAATTAATTTAATGACGCCAAGATACAAGATGGCCCTCTAAATGTTGACCCTAGATGACATCGCGACTCCCCACGACGACGTAACCACACTGTTAATAACTCTGGCCCCACGACTATGATGACGTAACACCGATAACGCAACCACGCCCACGACGACGTAACACTGATAACCGCCATGACGTCACGCCCCGCGCCTCTTTCTTGACCAATACCACCGCCATGACGTCACGCAAAACCACAAAAAACCTGCCAAAGTGGCCCATCCTCTACTAGTGTACTTAACAAAATGTTGTAGCCATTCCAGGAACATTTCGTCATTGGTCCAGCCGCTTGGTGTAACGGGGTACTGAGCATTAGGTGGCCCATCCTTTTCAAAAAGAGGTGAGTGGCGCTTCCTTGGGAAAATAAAGAAAGGTGAAATATAATTTCCCGCAGAACTCATTGCACAAATAATTGTGATATTTTTTCACTCGGCACTTGTAGCAGCTCCAACTCTCTTTTGACCTTTTGGGCTATGACTTTTCCTGGATTGTGCACAATGGAGATACCCGTTTCATCCATGTTGTAGATATTATTTGGGTTAAATGCATGCTTTTCCATTACATTATGTAGATTTTCAAAAATCAGATACTTCTTCTTTATTGAAACCTTTGATTCTGTTCAAACTCGTTGCTTCAGCCTTACGGAAGCTTATATTACCATTTCTCTTCAGAAATCCTTCCATCCAATCTTTGCCAGCTAATCGCTTTTCTTTATTAAAAGGATGGTTTATTTGCAAATTTTCTGCACATTCAAATGATAAGCGTCGTGTTAAACCATAAAACATCTTTGATAGTTTTATTAAATGCGCGGTTAGGTCTTCTTCTTGTTTAGGCGTAAACACAGCATTCCGTCCCATTTTTGCAGGAATATCGAGCTTATTTGGTATGGTATTCGACATTTTTTGCCGCTTTTCGGATAGATATTCCATTTTTGACCAAATCAGAAGCCCTTTTTAAATCATCTAAGGTCCAAGAACTTTTGTCTGTTTTTCTCTCTCGTTTTCTTGGAATCTAGATTAAAAAAATATACTGTGAATCTCAATGGGGTAATCAGAGCCATTCTGGGGGCAATCGGTGCCACACTGGGGTAATCAGAGCCAGTGTGGCTCCCATTACCCGTTTTATTTACAAAAAGTCAAACGGTTAAAATGGAATTTAAAAAACTTTATATCGATCCAATAAATACATGCCGGTGTTCTCTAAAGCCTAATGTTTATCCTCACTAGGGCACGTTCTAAAAGAATTTAACTTCACTAACTTACCATGCAGTTTGTAACACGCGTACGTTATAATAATAGGCAACAAATCCCGACATTCGCACCGTGAGTCCAACTATGACTGAATTTGAGAACGAATCACAGCGACGCTATGTCTGCAATACTAGGAAGGCCGTGCAGATGCTCTGGGATCCCAAAGGCGCGCAATTTAAAATAACACGTTGGCTCCCATTGCCCGATGGCTCCCATTACCCCGCGGTACCCTATATATTTTGATATTGATGGTTTGATTTATTCATAATCAGCAGTTTTAGCACAGTAAACGAAGGTGTGAACCTGAACATCAGGTTGGGCCGTCACATTTTTTTAAAATTTG
>JAHBCN010008889.1:0-37067 GCA_019359885.1 Listronotus oregonensis | reverse complement strand
AAGGACCCTTCAAGATTTAAAGAACAACATCCAGGAAGAAATTGCCAACATAACGCCTTCTATGCTTAAAAGAGTCATGAGAAGTGCCAGAAATCGGTCATCAATTAACAATTTAAAACGAAATAAGTTTCAATTTAATTTTATTTTCAATTTCAAACGTTTTGGCTGATTTTAACCTTTATTAATATTTTTTCTTTCCAAAAAGGTTATTCCAGATAAAACACCAACATTTATTTTATGTCCATTCATTAGCATTTAAAATCTTTTAATTTAAAGCTTAAAACTACATGGTTAATAACCTTTTTGGAAAGAAAACTCATTGATAAAGGCTAAAATCAGCCGAAACGTTTAAAATTAAAAAAATAAAATGGAACTAAATTCGTTTTGAATTGTTGTTAAATCAAAATCCTAACAAAAAAATACAGAATATCTAATATAATATTATATTATATAATATTTAGAAAACCAAATTTCAACTTATCAATAACTTTTTGATAAAATGAAATTTTCGAAAATTACCTATCGATTTTAATTTTTCATAAACTCCGATGTTACACTAAAAGTCATTGCTCTATATCTTGAAAAATAGCAATGTTAGAGATTCGCTTCAAAGGACTTTTTTTGTAGAAAATTAATTTTTTTACATGTTTATATTAATTTTTTTCATTAATTCAGCGATTTATAAAATAACTTGAAAAAAATGGCAAAATTTTATAAAAATCTCATTTAGTGACCCGTACAATCGTACAGGTGCACACTACAGCGCAAAAGATACTTTTGAAGAGGACTTAATCCCAAATAGTTGATTGATAAGTTAGGGGTTGAAAAATAAATTAGAGTAAGCTTTATCGATACGTCGAGCTATCGATACTCCTTCCGAAAACATCCATCCCTACATCTTAGTATCAGTTTTGTTGTATAGTAAAAGAAAGAAAGGGTGATTTATGGGGCCCATCGGGCGGTGTCAAGTTGGCGACACGGTCTCAGGCGCCGGCGTTTCCAATCGACCGCCGCGCCAGAATGAGGTGTCTGTCCCGTCTCGAAAATCGCTGGTTTACGGCTCTCCAGCCAAGAATATTTACTGTTATGGGGTTTTAAGTGACCATTCGAGTCGTTCGACAACAACTTTTCAAGTTATGGGACTTTAATATACTATGATACAACTACTATTCACTAGACAGTTAAAAAAATCAAGCTGGCACAGATTAACTACGTTCTTAAATGACCTCCTTTGCTTTTTTAAGTCCATAGAGCTGCTTGTACACCATAAATCTGGTCAACACGTTCAAAAATCGTAATAATTCGAGCTCCTAAAAATATGAGCTATAGCTCATTGGGTTCGGAATGATGTATAGAAAAACGTATTTAAAGGATTTTTCAGCACACAAAAAATTGCAGAAGTTATTAGTTATACAAATGAAGTTGAATATATATATATATATATATATATATATATATATATATATATATATATATATATATATATATATATATATATATATATATATATATATATATATTATTATTATTATTATAATATTATTCTTTAAGCGAGCTTTGTTTAATTATTAATAGTTTCGGCGTTATCAACAAAAAAAGAAAAGTATTTTTTTAACTTAATTTTTCAACTGCTTTTGCAATTTTTTTGGGTGCTGAAAAATCCTTCAAATACATTTTTCTAGACATCATTCCGAGTCCAATGAGCTATTGTTCATATTTTAAGAAGCTTTATCCCGAACAGACACGTTTTAAAACTTGTTGACTAGAATATGCAGTATGCATGTACGAGGTGGCAGGTAGGTTTTTGCTGGAAATCCTTCGTAAAAATGCATATAACAAGAATGGAGATATTCTTCCTCTCAGAAAGGTCCGGAACATTTATTAAATATACAAAATGTAAAAAAATCAAATATTTTTTTTTAAATCTTGTAACTTTGTAAGTATTGCTCTTAAAAAAATGGTATTTTAAAAAAGTTTTTTTATTAAATTTTATACAAGATAGAATTGATAAAAAATCGCAAAATGCATTACGCTTCTTGCGAAACAAATAAACCAAAAAAAGGCAAAGAAAAACGAACTTTTTTCGTGATTTTTTCGGATCCTTTGGATTCTTCTGAGGAACTCCATATTCGGCGAAAAAAAAACAACATCGTGCCATATTGAAACCTTAACATTACGTTAAATTTCGATAAGTTTACTTCGTTTAATAAAAACGCAATTCCACCAAAAACTTTAAGGCCATCCATAACAAGCGACCAACCAGTTCAGAACTGAAACCACAAGAACCATCAATCCCACTTCTGAAACAGTACCAACACTAAAACTGCAGCTTCCTAATCCCCTATTCGCGAAACTTCCAATAGATAAAATTTCAATAGCACCAATAGCAATGAAAGCTATTAACATGGAGAAAAAGAGGTTCACGAACTCATTTAATAACATATTTTGCAACCCATTGCATTTAGGTCAAAATTACCCTGTTCTTTAAAAGATTCTAAATTTGATTATAAAAATGGAGATTGGTTTTAGTTATAAATAGGTACGTATCGAGAAAAGTAAAACAATGTATAAGTTCTTAATATTTAACCTACTTTTGAATAAAGATGGTCTTAAAAGGAGTATGGTTTAAACTTATTTTTTTCACAAAAATGTTTATTGTAAAATTACTTTCTTATTTCAAAAATAAAATTCGGTTTTCTACATTGATATGGTTACAATTTTCCCAATATATCACGACATAACCTTACTTTACGCTACTCCAAACATAGTAAATAGCGGAGTGATTTCGTGAGTCTATCGTGTCGTTTTTTTTTTGGCGTAGAACCAGGTCAAACCAGTTAGGTTCCTTTGAGTATGTCACCGGGCACATGAAATCGTTTTTTACGACATTTTTTTGTGGTCTCGAACTTTTTAAATTAATAAAAAGTGATTTTTTTAAATTAAAAAAATATATTTTTTTTTACGTTTCCACCGCCATAACTTTAAAACTATCAAAGATACCAAAAAATTTTTTGTGTCAAATTAAAGCTCAAACTGTAGCGCTTTTAACCTTATAAACTGTTTGGGCACAATTTGCACTTTCATGCCTTTAAAAATTAGATAAACTAAAAATATATATTTTTTATATTGAAATTTTCACCAATCGATAAACTTTTTTATTTTTAAAAATATTTTCATGCATGCAGCGAAGAAAATATAGCAAATTAATAACAAAAGTTTTTGAAAAAAAAATTTTTTCCTAGAGCGTATCGTTTGGCAACAGCGATTTTTTTTTCAGACGTAAAAAAGTATTATCGGGACCCAATAGCCCCGCATGCGGATAGCGTGCGTAGTAATACCAAAGAATATAATTGAGGTTTATATTCTTTGGTAATACATTAGTAGTGGTGGTTGTCGAAATTTAGAGTGTGGTGTATGTATTTAGAATTTTAAAGCAATGAAGCGAATTAATTGTAAATGTAAAATATGTAAAAATGTAAAATGTTATTTTAAATGGCGAAATGAAAATAAAATATTATAAAGACTGTCGTAAATCTTACACAGATTCTCAAAACTATTATCATAATTTGCAATCAGACAGTGGCGCCGGTCCTTCAAATTACTGTGACACTAAACTTAAATGCGATACTTTTAATATTAGGAAAATGTGTTTTTTTGCAACAATAGTAAAAATAAAAAGAAGAAAAGTTAAATAAAAAATCTGTTTAAACAAGTAATTTAAATATTATTATGTACCTACATAGTATAGTTGGTACCTTTATATTAGTTTATATTTTGTACTAAATCATGTTTAGGGTATTTATTTTTTTACATTGTACTGAATCTTTTTAGGTAATAGAAAAGCTACCTATCAAAAAAGTAATAAAGCTGCCAGGAATAGAAACGACATTAATATGATATCTAAATTACATGGCTATAAAGATTTATTTGCGTTTGATGAGAAATATCATAAATTATGTTACAGCCACTACATCTCTGAAAGAAACATAAAATCGCACAAAAATAGGAAAACGGTTTCCGAACCTACCCGAAAATAGTTCGACAATATCTACCTTTTCTGCGAGTATTTGTAGTGATGTTCAGATAGATCTTTTACTTCCTAAAGAAATGCCATAATATGTAGTGCAGTGGCTTTTATGTCAACCCAAAATTGAATTTCCAACATGTACTTGTGTGAAAGAAGGACTAAAATGTTGTAAGGAGTGTAAATTTCGTTCCTGCAATATCATTATTAAAGATTTTAAGGCAGAAATGGATTAAATTTACGTAAAATGCTACTAATGAAGCGCCTAAATAACTACTTACATATTATATTTTTGGGTCTGTAAAAAAAATCACCCACGGAATTGGACGATTTTTAAATTTGCAATGTAAAATATTCTTTAAGTATTATTATTTAAGGCAAAAAAATGCGGATGATGTGGTTTTCACCAAGAAAAGCGCAATAAAAATTCTGAAAATTGGTCATTATTTGACATTTTATTTTAACTATTTACGATTTACATGTAATAAATTCATGCATCGCTTCAAGACGTTTACAGTGTTGCTAAACGAAAATATTATTAATTTATAGTAAAAAACTTTGCCGTTACCATAAGGATAATTTTCATTAAATCAAAAATATTTGAATTTCAAGCCAGTTACAAATATAATTAGGGAAAATAAAAAGCCGCTTTAACTAACCAGCACTAATCATGACCGACCAGAACGGCGCATTTGTAATAAAAAAAAAACCCAAAAAAAAAATTAAAAAAATTTTTTTTTTTTTAAAAAATTAAAAAAAAAAAAAACTTTTTTCCCTTTTAAAAGGAAAAAAAAATTTTTTTTTTTAAAAATTTAAAACCCCCTTTAATTTAATTTTTTTTTAAAAAAAAAATTTTTTAAAAAAAAATTTTTTAAAAAATTTAAAAAAAAAAATTTCCCCTTTTTTTTTTTAAAAAAAAAAAAAAATTTTTTAAAAAAAATTTTTAAAAAAAAAAATTTTTTTAAAATTTTTTAAAAAAATTTTTTTAAAAATTTTTTTTTTTAAAAAAAATTTTTTTCCAAAAAAACCCCCCCCCCCCTTTTTTCCCCCGGGGGAAAATAAATTTTTTTTTTCCCCCCCCAAAAAAAAAAAATTTTTTTTTTAAAATTTTTTTTTTTTTTTTTTTTTTTTTTTTTTTTTTTTTTTTTTTTTTTTTTTTTTTTTTTTTTTTTTTTTTTTTTTTTTTTTTTTTTTTTTTTTTTTTTTTTTTTTTTTTTTTTTTTTTTTTTTTTTTTTTTTTTTTTTTTTAACTACTACACTTCCACCGGACCGTAAGATCTTTGTAGTTGGCCGGCTCGCTAAGCCAAGCGCGCAAAAATAAACCTTTGTTCGTTAAAAAAAAATATCACTGACTCAATACTATAAAAGGAATCTTAAAAATTTTTGTTTTAAAAACTTTTTTTAAACATTAGCTACAATTTGTACGCAGCATGTATGTATAAATTTTCAATAATAAACTTTTTTCTCGATTGCCTAAAATTACGCTACTAAAAATAACAATTTTGAGTTTCGTACTATTTTAAAAATTTAACAAAAAATATCAGCTTCAAGTTGGACGTTGTTTGAAGCGCTATTGTGTCCACTTTAATCTAAAAAAAAAATTAACTTGATAGCATGAATATTATTAAAGATATAGCAGTGGAGAAGTTAAAATACGTGTTTTATTAAAAACCGATTTTTTTGGGGTTTTTTCGAAATAAAAAAGCTCTCGACCACTAAAAAATGTCGTAAAAAGTGATTTCATGTACACGATTACCTTATTAAAGAATCCCACTAAGTCTGGTTTGGTTCTACGCCGGTTTTTTTTTTCTCGATAACTAAGCGACTTTTCTTCCAAATTTTACTCCACTAAAAACAGTTTTTCAAAAGTTGTTATCATGCCTTATGAGGGATGAAATATAAAACACGTTGCCTTTCGAATAAAATTATATTTAAATAATTAGCAATTCATAGGTCGGTTACTGCTATAAAGCGTTCTAAAAATAGTAAACAATCTACAATTGCGCAATTCCTGGCGGAAACCCATATTTCATACTCCCGACACTCGCTGTGTAAATTCCAAATATCTCCGGGAGCATCTAAGGCCACAATAACTAATTCGCTTGGCAGCAGAATACAATTGAATTAAAAATAAAAGTACGAGGAACGTAACGTCTTTATACGAGGTTTGGTAATTTATGAGAACGATTGCAGCAAAGTAAGATTCGCAATTTGGGTTTTTGTTGCTTTATTTTATGGGGATCTCAAATTAAGAAGATGCAACGTTGTTTTAAGTGAACAAAGAAAATTGCTTCCCCGCTCAAATAGTGTCATATCTCAAAAACCAAAGTATCGAAAAAAAAGGTTTTTAAAATTAGTTCTAACACTTTTTGTATTTTAATTGTAAAACCATCATATTGAACACAATAAGTAGCTATTTGAGTGTGAGACAATGTTATGGTTTTAATAACACTAAAATCTTGGACCTTCTTTGTCTTTATTTGTTAATTGATACACAATGTTTCGGTTAGTGATGCATCTCCAACCGTTTTCAGGTGATAAGTAAAAACTATTCTTAAAAGCTACAACTTATAAACTATCCGTTGTTTACCGAGGCTTATATATAACTATATCTGTTATCACCAAGGAAGTTTAAAGGTGTATGGAAGCCCAATGCTATGGCCCATTCGATCAAAAAATGTCCAGCCCAGTATGAAAATAACTGTCAAGAGTTGGCCCCGCCGATTCTGCGCAATAACAAAATTCCACGAAATAATTTAATGTGTTGCCTACTTACACACTGATAAATCAGTGTGAAGTTAGCCAACACATTATAATTTTATGAGAGCCGGAGTACCGTTTTTTGGTTTGATCAAAACCTTCTTATTTTAGTGATTAGTGTTTATTACATTGTGACTATAATTTTGTGTTTATTGTTTGTTACTTATAATATCGTAACAAAATGACTAGAGTAGTATTTTTTATATTTAAATTAGGTGCTTCTTATAAGACGTAACGTTAGGTAACCGAATAAATAATAATATATCAATTATGAATAATAGAAAATGAAAATTTCATAGGAAATATTAGTGAGAAAAGTAAGGCAATCTTAACTATCTTTTAGATAATTTCCACAATTTTTGTGTATTTCTTTGGATTATTAAAAAGAAATAAGGTTTACATTTAGGTACTTTTATTTCATTTAATAATTTAGTACACTCTTTTAAAGGATCAAAATTATTGATTACTGGGCAGACCAGGCAAATTTTAATATATACAGGTCCCTCTAATTGAATGAAAGGAAGTACAATTTTGGTACGGTTTTGGGGCGCTGATTACAAATCTAAAAAAATATCGGCAATGTTTCGTTTTCGAGATATTCATCATCAAAATTGAAAATCAAACTAACCTTATTTACACTATTCCTCCTTCTTTTGCACAAAATTCTTGATTTTTACACTAAATTGGCACACAATATTTCACAAACACCTTTTAAAAACTTTTTTTTATGTTTATTTTACACCTTTTTTAATACTTTGAACTTAAAAGTTCGCAATTTAATGGAAAAAAGATGTAAAATAAATAAAAATACAAGGTTTTAAAAGGTGTTTATAAAATATCGTGTGCCACTTTAGCGTAAAAATCAAGAATTGTGTACAAAAAGAAGGGAGAATATAGTGAAAATGAGGTTAGTTTAATTTTCAACTTTGATGATAAAGATCTCGGAAACGAAACGTTGCCGAAAAGATATTTTTTCAGATTTGAAATCAGCGCCCCAAAAAACCCCTGTATACCAAATTTCATCAAAATCGGAGAGGAGGCAACTTTTGAGACAATACCATTTGTTTAAAAATAAATTAGATTTTTGGTTTCTTAATCTTGCATTATCAACTTTTTAAGCTCGACATACTGTACACACATAATATTTAACAGATACTGTTACAATGGATACTCAGGTACCAAAGGTTACTAAAAATTTTTAACCACTGTTATTTTGTCTCATGAATTTTTGTTATTAGTGAAAAGTATATGCCTAAAAGCACTTATAAAAATTTTCACTTTTTAATGTACAACCAGAATCTTAGGATTAGATTAAACTCATTTACACTATCTTGCCCTTCTTTTATCACAAAATTGGTGATAAGTACATAATACTATCATACAATGTTTGAAATTTATTTAAAAAAATCGTGTTTTTGTTTATTTAAAAAGATTTTTGGTAAAAATATAAAACTTCCAAAAATATCGACCATTTAAATAGAAGGCAGTAAAGTGGCGCCATCTATTCTTTCCATATTATATCAGATGATATAAAATCTAATATTACACAATAATTTTAAATATTCTATAGTAGTATCCTTTAATAACCAACAATTTTGTGCAAAAAATAAAAAAACAGTGAATGTTGGAATTTGACATTTGATGATGTCAATTTTATAGGTAGTAACTTTTATAGATAGTAACAAAGAATTATGGAAATCCGGCCCTGACCTACTATTCATTGCGCAAATTCCGCGGGGCCAACCCCCCTATTCCCGCTGCCCTGCACGCGTGGACAATTTTGTTCTACAGTATTGGGCTTCCATACACCTTTAAACTTCCTTGGTTATCACTTGAAAACGGTTAGAGATACATCACTTACCGAAACGTTGTGTATTAATTCACAAATAAAGACAATGGATGTCCAAGATTTTAGTGTTAGAGTATTCATCATCATCATCAATCAGCCCTTTGCATCCACTGCTGGATATAGGCCTCCCCCATTTCTGCCCACTGTCCTCTATTTTCAGCGCTCTGCATCAGTGGTTATTCTTTTGATATCGTCCGTCCATCGCGTGGGAGATCTTTCCCTGCTGCTCTTGTCCTCTCTTGGTTTTCACTCGAGCAGCCTTTTTGTCTATCGTCCATCTGTCATGTGGGCAACATGTCCAGCCCAGTTCCACTTGAGCTTAGCCACCTGGTAGATAACATCCGTGACTCCTGTTCTCGCCCGTAAGTCCTCATTTCTAACGTGGTCACGAAGTGACACACCAAGCATCGATCTTTCCATCTTGCGTTGTGTTATTCTAAGCTTTCCCCTAGCAGTTGTCGTACTCCTCTATCGATTCTTATGGGGTTGGTGTTCTCGTGCAGTTTTACCATCATGGTAGCATTTTTATATATGTTATATATGTTATATGTTATGTTAGAGTATTAGGTATTCTAAAAATATGAAAGAAAATATTGTCTTTAGTTGTGACGCTATAAGAATGAAAAATAAAAAATTTACAAAATATTGCTTATTAAAATGGTCTATTCACACCCATTAGCAAAGATAATACTACTACGGACAAGATAAACCCATTCAATGCTATATTTTTGATCCCCCTAATGGATTTTGGCTAACGCGAGCCGATGTCCATCGAGAAGATCGCGCTACCCCTTGAACGAAAGTTAAACAGTGTTGCCAGCGGCCTTACTATTGCGTGATGAAAGCGACTAGAAAAACACAATCCGTTTAGCCGCCCCTTTCGCTACTTCTTTCCAAATAAGGTACAAGCGACAGACATTGGCAATGTCGCAGGGTTTTTGTTTCGCTGGGGCAGGGTTACCGACTTAATTTTATTCGCATTTACGGAAGCATTTATATCTTCGAACTGATTCAAAAACGCCCCATTTAAATGAACCATCTATTGAAAGTATTATTATTTTTTGCCATTAGTGACTTCGTTCGTAGGTTCGAAGCTTTCCTATGAAAAGGTGGAAATGCATCAAAGATGCTGTTATGAAACAGCCACTCGTGCAACGCCGAACAGTCCGTCCTGTCGGGCTGACGAAGGGCTCTCTCTCAACCAGCAACCATCGTGCATTTAAACCCAGCTTTTTTTATTGTAGCGAAATAAAAAAACAAAATAACAAAAAATACAGCGTTTTATTTTAAATTTAAAAAGGTATAAACAACAAAATATTACATGGTCCTTCGTCCAAGGGAAAAACCCCTGTGGATTTCGTATCGTACAATCAGAAATCAAAAAAAAATCAAATCCGTGAAGAAGACGAACGGGCGCGGTAGCCTTTAAACTTTTTAAACGGGGTGCAAGCTGGTGTTCTGGCGTAAAACCCGGAAGTCTTTTCCCTTTTTTCCGTTTCCCTAGCTATTATTTTCCTTCTTATTTGGCTTGAGTTAATAAATTGATAGACCCCATATCGTTTATCGAATTATTATCAGATATCGGGTGTAGCAATTATCAATCATTGAATGATGAGCTTGGAGACTTGCATGCTGCTGAGGAAAAACAAAAACAATCGATCGTTAACCAAAGATTAGAGCGAAACATAAAAAATACTTTAAATCGTTTCTGTGGGTTTGTAAACAAATTCACGGAAAATAATGAAAACTTAGAATTAAGATTAAGAAACGTAGAAAGTTCTCTTTTAAACGATTTTACAACTGTTCAAAACAATTTAGAATTTTTAGATTTTCGGAAAAATCAAACGAGCAAGAGATCTTTGAAGATTTATATTTCGGATATGCTAAAGCATTTAAAAACAATTCGTAAATTTTACGAAAATAAAACGATTCGGTAGCAACCAAAGCTTTAAAAATTTCCCCCTTACCGAATCAAGGTGAAGCACATAGACCAGTGTTGCCAAACGTTTCTTCTAAAACTTTCGGCCCATCGAACTTATAAAATTTCACGGGGATTATAAAAAAATGGAACCAATTTCGTGATCTTTACAAAACTTTGGTACATGATGATCGTATCGATAAGGTTAGGAATTTTTTATTATTTGTTAAGTTCTCTAAAAGGAGATGCCGCAAGGGTTCTTGAAGCGATCGGGTAACTGAACAAAATTACGATTTAGCGTGGAACTTACTCTCAGAACGTTATGAGAACGAAACGTTAACAATAAAAAATCATGTTAGGGCTATTTTGATTTTTCCAGTGTAATAAAGAAAAAAATACAATGTAAGAAACCTATTAGATGACAAACGATGAGCACTAAATTTATTAGGTGAATTATCAACGAATTAACTCTTTTAATTCACATTTTAACAACGAAACTAGATTATCGTACAGTAAGTTTGTGGGGAAAAACTCGTGATAAATCAAAGAATTAAAACTTATTTAAATGACCCCAAAAAATTTTGAAGATCGAAACAAATTTACTGAATCAATCGATTATAATTATAAAAAAAAGAAAAAAAAAACATTCGCCTCCTCGCGATCATTTTTTCAAAAAAACGCAGCCTAAACATTTGATACCGCTCAAATTGGTAAAAATTCAAACTGCCTTTATTGCAAAGATAAACATTATATCTATAAATGCGAAAATTATTAAGTTTCCATGGCGTCGTATTGAAGAAATAAAATTAGCTTTGTTTAAATTGTAGATCAAATCATGAATATCGAGATTGCATATCACAAAAGGGTGCCGAATATGTAACAAAAACATAATATAATTACGAAAATATAAAAACCCTCTACCGTTTTCTCAAAAAGAAAATATGATTGGTGTTTCAGTGAATACACTAATTCCAGTAACCCACCAACCGAGGGTAATCAAAGAAAATCCGGTTGGTGTATCAGTTAATTTCAGCGCTATTGATAGTAGGGAAGTTCTTCTTTCTACAGCAAACATATTAATAAAATCAAAGCGGTCAAAATTCCCTGTCGTGCTTTGCTCGATAGACTCAGTCAAATTTATAACGATAGATTTAGCCAAAACAAGTTAAATTTGATAAAACGAACATTCAATAACGGAATAATTTATTCAACAAAGTAACTTAGTAATAAATTTTAACCGAAATAAAATCATTTAACAATACATACTCCTAAGAAGAACACGTATTAAATAAAATAACTGAACAACTTATCCAGGGGGGTTCTTAAAATCACAATTAAAACTTCCAGAAAACACAAATTAACTAAATCCAAATTTTAATAAATCATCAGGCATTGACTTATTATTGGGTGTAGCGGTATTCTATCAGTTCTAGGTTCTGATAAAAAATTCTCTTTGACCCATATTACAAAAACTTTGTTTGGATGGGTGATCCCCGGCCCAATATTTTTTAAACAATTCTCAAAATTCACAAAGTAAATGTTTCTTTCTAAAATCTGGGGAAAATATCGAAGATCAAATCAAAATTTTGGGTTAAATTACCCTACTCAAAAGTTTTTAACGAACGAAGAACTAGAATGCGAAAGAATATTTAATCAAACTTTGAAACTGATGCTAATGGTTTTTTTTATCTCGTTGCAATTCTGAAAATTGCGGAAATTTAGGCGAATCTCTTGATTCTGCTGTTAAACGGTTAAACTCGATCGAAAGAAAATTTAAGAAAAACCCAGAATTTAAAAAACAATTTTCCCAGATTTCTGTCCAATATGAGAAGCTGGACACATGATTGATGCTGATCAACTAAACATCGATAACAACGGAAAAAATCTTTTTTTACTTACCGCATCATGGCGTTATAAACGAAACAAGTACAACGACTAAACTACGCGTCGTGTTTGATGGATCCTGTCAAACCAGTTCTGGTAAATCACTAAATGACATTTTAATGATAGGACCAACTTTTCCCAAGACGACCTTTTGCAATACCTTACGATTTGTACATAGTATCGTTATAACAGGAGACATTGCTAAAAATGTGACAAGTCAAGGTATCGGAAAACCCAACAAAATCTACAGCGTATAGTTTGGCGTGAAAATGCTGATGACGTCATACAACATTATCAATTAACAACAGTAACATATGGCACGGCTACAGCTTCTTACCTGGCTACACGTGCCTTCAACAAGTAGCAATCGATAACCAAGTTAGTTATCCACAAACGTCTAGTGTCATAATTAATGATTTTTATGTAGATGACTTAATATCGGGGCATGAAAATTACAAGGCGCGATCACACTAAAAACAGAAATTACTAAAATTCTTGATCAGTACGGATTTCCCTTACGTAAGTGGATTTCAAATTTTCCCTGAAGTTTTAGGGCAAAGAGACAATTGCCCAAGGCGATAAATACCGTGTACAAAAGCGATGTTAGGGGGCCTTAGGCTTGGTATGGAAAAGCCAAATGACATTTTAACGTATTCCGAAAAGAAATTGACATTTCAAAAATTTCAAAGCGTTCAATACTTTCAGCTATTTCAAGTATTTTGATCCTTTAGGATTAATATCGCCTATCGTTATCAGAGCAAAATTTTAAATGCAAAAATTTGGCAATTGAAAGAAAGTTGGGCCCAGATCTCGAACTTTATCAATAATTCTTGGATAAATCATTCAAGAACTTACATTGTTAAAAAATCAATATACGAAGTATACTTGATTAAAAACCAAAATACATAGAATTGCATTCATTTTGTGATGCGTAAAGAGTCACGCTTATTACTGAATAAGGTCAATTGATAATCCAGGATCAATGTTTTACTCAACTTTATGCTCAAAATCGGGGGTCCTCCATGCAAAACAGTTTCTATACCACGGTTAGAGCTTTGTGGAGCTGTTTTAGTAAAATTATGTGAAAAGGTTCAAAATTCTCTTAACGTACATATTAATAAAACATATTACTGGACAGATAGTTAATTGTTTTAAGTTGGTTAAAATTTTCCCCAGCAAACTTAAAATATTTGTTGCCAATCAGGTAGATATACAAAAAAGCCAAATATCGCAGTGGGGTCACGTGACTACGAGTGAAAATCCTGCCGACTTAATATCGCGTTACTACTGTTTCAATATTACGAAGTTCAAATCTTTGGTGGTCAGGTCCGACCTGGTTATCCCGATACCAATGAGGCAAACTGGCCTCAAGCGTAAACATTTCTACTGAAAGTATGAATAATGTTCCTGAAGTAAAAATTCAAAAGGCTTTTGTAACGGTGAATAAACCCAAATTTGACATTTTATATAAGTTTTCAAAATTATCTAAACTTTACATGTAACTGCTTTTTGAAATTATCGATTTTATAAAAATTGGAAAAATAAAAATAATCAAAATTTCTGGTCATTAACAATCTCAAAATTTAAAAATGGAATGAACATACTTCTTAAATTAGCACAACAAGAAATGTTTCCTTTGGAAATAAGATCTATTGACAATTTTTTAAATATCGACAAAAAATTTTAAACTTTTTATCTCTTAGTCCCAAATTGTTGGTCCTGATAAGCTTATTAAAAGTTGGTGGTCGTTTAGGCAAGTCCCCTCTTCCTTATGATACCAAACATCAGATCATATTATCAGACAAACATGTACTTTCTAAATTAATCGTTTTAAACGAGCATTATAAAATTTACATGCTGGTATAAGTTCAATTCTAGGTATTTTACGAAAAATACTGGATTATCCACGGCCGCCGGGCGATTAGAAGTATCTTAAACATTTCATTATTTGCTTTGCCAAATCCAAAACACTGTATAAAAAAATGGCTATTTACCTATAGATCGTGTTATACAAAATAAAACCCTTTTATATCACTGGATGTGATTTTGCCGGTCCTTTCCTGATTGGGGCGGTAAACTCAGAAATCGCGCCGAGTTAAAGAATTCTCTGCGTATTCGTTTGTTTCACTACCAAGGCGGTGCACTTAGAAGCGTAGGTGACTTGAGTAGCGATGCCTTTAAATGCACTTAGAAGATTCGTTTCGCGCCGAGGTCTTTGTCATACCATTTACAGTGATAACGGCACAAATTTTGTTGTGCCTGCAACGAATCAAAATCAATTGTCAATTCAATCCCTGAATTTGTCACAACACCCAGTTTTAAAAAGAATACTTACTACAAAACGGTATATTTTGGGGAAATTTATACCACCTCGTTCTCCTCATCATGGGGGTCTCTGGGAAGCAGCCGTTAAGCGTGCTAAATATCATTTAACAAGAATAATCGGTAAAAATCATTTTACTTTTGAAAAAATTTCCACTTTTATTTGCTCAAGTCAGAAGCAGCCCTTAATTCTGCTCCAAATAACACCACTTACCGATGACCCTTCAGATTTTTCCTATCTTACTCCTGGCCATTTTCTTATTGGCACCGCACCACTTTCTATTCCTGATTATAACCTAACAGATTTTACCAACAAATCGCCTAAGCCAGTATCAAGAATTGCAAAAATTATTCCAAACATTCTGGCCCAAATGGTCAAGAGCCCAATATGAATTTACAAACTCGGAAACAAATGGCGTACCAATCCTGATCAAACATTAAACATTGGTTCCGTCGTACTGCTAATTGAAGACAACTTGCCTCCATTATATTGGTTAATGGGAAGAGTCATTGCAATTCAGCCCGGAGATGATAATTTTCCCTAGAATCATAACAGTAAAACC
This sequence comes from Listronotus oregonensis, assembly GCA_019359885.1. Classification (NCBI taxonomy): domain Eukaryota; kingdom Metazoa; phylum Arthropoda; class Insecta; order Coleoptera; family Curculionidae; genus Listronotus; species Listronotus oregonensis. The sequence goes on along the minus strand of JAHBCN010008889.1, from coordinate 21,747 downwards.
GCCAAGGGAGTTACATCGAAGCAAACCCGAAACTCTGCCCACTACCCATCTAAACTGTCCGAAACTGGAAAAAGAAGGCTTTCAGGGCCCCCCGGGATGTTATAAAACCCCAGCCACTCGTGGCAACGCCGCGAACAGCCCGTCTGTCAGCTGACGAAGGGCTCTCTCTCAACCAGCAACCATCGTGCAGTTAACAACGTTTTTTTTTAGCGAAATAAATAAACAAAATAACAAAAAATACAGCGATTTACTTTAACAATTAAGGTATAAACAACAAAATATTAAAGATGCCTTTAGGTCACTTTAGAATAAAATAATTATCCAAGGATTACCATGGCAAAATGACAAGATTAATCAATTTTTATTGTATTTCCCTCTTTATTGCATTTCATAAAGTTGTTACTCATTACTTTTTTTTCTTTTGCAATGTTATCCTACCTACACACATACAGTGTGGGCCATTTTGGTCATGCATGTATAGGGATCTCAGAAACTATGAAAGATAGAAAAATGGGTTGATAAATAAGAAAATTTTGTAACTAACATAAAGGCGCTAGTACCATACTTGTAGCTTTTTTAGTTATTGCGATATTTAAAAAAAAACTCAAAGGTGGAATATTTTATAAAGCTCTGTAACTTTTTTGTTTCTTTTTTTTTAAACTGTAAAAACATTTTCAAAGCAACTATTTTCCATAGACATTTAACAAAAAGTGTTTCGTTAAAACAAAAAGATATTCTTAGTTTTCGTTCTCACTACTTGTCGAAAAAACCTCTGTATATCAATTATATCACCGGTTTCTTTTATATTATTTCGCAGGTCATTCTTTCAAATTGCTTGTTAATTAATAATTAAGTTCTAACGTTTTGTATTGTTTAAATAATTAATTTTTCTATACGGTTAATTATTGTATTACGGCTGAAGCCGAAAATTATAACACTTTATCTACAGATCTAAATTATTTTAATTATACCTAAAGAAATAAGAATGAATTACAAATAGAATATAAATAAAAAGATGAGATAAAGAAACATAAAATCTTGTAAGCATGTCTAACAACACGCATCTACTTACAATGTTGCAAATATTTATTTTTAAAGTTGGTTTGGTGTAGAGCAAATAATATTTTTTTTGGTTTTACCAGTGATGAGTTGGATTCCAAGGCATATATTCCATATATAGGGTAATTTAAAAATAATTAAGAACTGAAAACCAAAAATGAAAAAAAATTACGTTCGAACATGACACCGATTTTGATAATTTTTTGGGACGCTGATCACGAATCTATAATCAGTTGTCCTCCTTCTTGAAACTAATTACCATCACATGGAAACATACACTTACATTTTAACAAAATACACTAAATTTACAGTATTGTATTGCTTATTTTTACTAAAAACCACCTTAAATAAATCCAGTTTGTTAATTTTAATAAACGTAATTATAAATAAGGCAACCAGTTATACAACATTTATTTTTACAACGTAAAGAAAACTGGAGTCATTTGAGGTATTTTTTACTAAAAAAAGACAGTAAAATGAAGTAAATTTCAGTGTATTTGTTTAATATTTTAGGGCTCAATTAGTGTATGTTCCCATCAGGGGTGGATTTACGCAAAGGCTGAGTAGGCTGAAGCCTAGGGCGGCAAATTTACCATACATTTTTAAAAAATTTTTCGTGAATTAAAATAGGGTAAAACCAGGATAATGCCTCACTTTTAAAATAACTATGTATCTCTTACACAAAAGCAAGATTCTTTATTTGTAAAAACGGTAGGACTTTGTTTATTTTCTTCAAATTATTGAAAAGGGAAAAAACATTATCTTTGGTATTTTCCCAGTATTAGCAAGTTTTGCGGACCTTTAAAATTTTAGGGGAAAAAAGCCAACAAAAGTAAATTACGTTTAGGATCGATGCCCCCCCGAGAAGAGAAGTTTATCCCGCAAAATCTTTGATCGCACCTAGCCGTCCCATGCATGCACAGAGACATGTAACACTGCCATCTTAGTTGTATTTTTTCAGAGTCTATAATAAATAAAATAACATGTTATTATGTCATTCAAAACAGAGTTTTTTTCAATCAAAGGAGGCAACTATACCCCTGGGGCGACTACCCGGGGTTTTTGCCTTATATATATATATATATATATATATATATATATATATATATATATATATATATATATATATATATATATATATATATATATATATATATATATATATATATATATATATATATATATACATATATATATATATATATATATATATATATATATATATATATATATATATATATATATATATATATATATATATATATATATATATATATATATATATATATATATATATATATATATATATATATATATATATATATATAGCTCCAGCACTCTAAAAACCCCAAGGCAAAATCATAATAGTTGGTGTCATACCCGGTAAGTAAAATTTAACCCAAAAAATTTGAAAAATTATGTTTTGGAATCAAAGGATATATCTTTCTATAAATTTTAATATCTTTCAAAATTTAAATCTACCTCCTTTAATATTATGTTATACAGACAATCGATCGATAATAATCGGTGCGTTAGTCGGATCGCGTTTACCATGCCCTTCCCGGATCCTGGGGGTATAATCGATCGCATTCGAAACGTCAATATTTCATTCATGTGAAAGGTGCCGCGAATGATCGTCCGGTTCACGGACCAGATTAGACACCGTTTGAAAGTCAGAGGCGGCTCGAATATTCGCTTTAAACATGGAAATATTAAAATGATTGGTAAAATGCTTGCTAAACTTAGAGAAACGGTATTTTTTTGAATCCTGTATATCTTAAAATGTAAATTATAAGAAGTGAGCAGTGGCATATATTGACTATAAGAAGTGGGGGCCTTTAATTTAAAAAAATGTAATAAAATAATGTAGGTAAAAAATATTTCTCAAAATTATTTACTTCAGGAATATATAGGTGCAGGAGGCCTAGCCTTCCCCTTCCAAGCATACGGTACTATTGTTGAGTATTCTTTTAAAAGATTAACGTACCATCTTTTTTTTAGACACAACAAAAAAAATAAACAAAGAGTCGACGAGGAAAACAATGAAACCCAATTTTGGGCCAAAATAATCAAAAGAAAATGTTGGTTTCGGTAAACCGGATTTATTGGTATTCTTCACAGCAAAAAATCTTACAGCTAAGTGACAAACTTGTTGTTAAATTTAACAACGACCTTAACAATGGGTTAAATTAATAAAGAGGGAAAAATGAAAACTCTTGGCAACAGGGCATAACTTAAATGTTTTTTGTCAAAAAAATAATTTAGTTCGGGATTTTGCGTTTAAAATCGATTAAACATATAAAAAATATTTTAAAATAATATCTTGCACAAAATAAATAAAAACTATTTTTGGGACTCAAACAAGATAATTATATGTATTTATATATATATATATATATATATATATATATATATATATATATATATATATATATATATATATATATATATATATATATATATATATATATATATATATATATTTTATATATATATATATATATATATATATATATATATATATATATATATATATATATATATATATATAGTGATGAGCAAACAAGACCAAGCCCAAAGGGCGGCTAGTCTTGGTCTTCGGTCTTACAAGCCTGGTCTTGGTCTTGGTCTTGCAAGCTAAAGGAAGGTCTTGTTCTTGGTCTTGCCCCACCGGTCTTGGTCTTGCTGCAAGAGTCTTGCTGGTTTTGCTTTTTTAGTAAAATTTAAAAATCAATAATCTTGAAAAAAATATATTTCTTAATCCAAAAATAAATAAAAATGGCGACTATATTTTTGCATTAAAATATTAAAATATACCCATTTAAGCTTACATGTATATTTGAATTATTTGATTAAAAAGCATATTTTTAATGTAAGGGTTTATTATTTATAGCGCTTTATTTTAAGTTCAATTTAAGACAAACCTGCTTTATACATTTGGTGGCACATAGAAATATTTTAGTGAAAAATTATTTAAATTTTCTTTAAAGAACCATATAAAATAAAAACAAATCTGTGTGCTGGTAAAACAAAAAAAAAAACTTTTTAAAATCAAGATGTGAAATTTCCGTGAAAATAATTTCAATATGTAAAAATTGGTTTCTGCTTCAAAAAAAAAAAAGTTAAATTTTGGAATCTTTTTTGTTCATGTAAACTTTTTATCTTTAAATAAGTTAACATTTTCCGTACAAAGTTGGCACAAATACTTTATAAATATTCTGCATAGACAAGGGTGGCTCAATAGTGTCCGGGTCGATATTTTTGGGAAAACCCTTCATGATGGTGAAATACTGAACATACAAAAATTATAGAAAGAAAAGGGCGTAAAAAGGGAAACTATTTTCAATTTCAATTTTTTTCCCAAAAAATCCATGTCACTCAAAAAATCTCTTATTTTTAGCTTTTAACCTTAAACCGAAAATTTTTTCCAATTAATTTATTTAAAAAAACACCACCTTATATTATACTGTAAATTGTTCAACTCTCATATAGGAACAATATTAACGTAGATGGTTTAAATACTATTTTCCGTCTAAGCCGAAAATAATATTTAAAAATTTTTTTTTATATAAAAATATTTCTATAGGCATAAAAAAAATATTTTTATCAATCCATCTTTACATTTATATCTTAGTTTTAAGAAACCACTTCTTAGTGTGAACAAAAATAAAAGTTTTTCTGTATTGTGGAAATTTTTTTTATCCAGCCTGTAGTGACATCACTAGTGCTAATTTAAAAACATTAGGAATACATAAGAATTTTCCAGCTTCTATAACTTTGTATAGTTGCATCATTTTTAAATGAATTGGTGCCCTTTAAAAAAAAACATAAAGTATCAAAAGTTTTGGTTTGTACTACGGCTGCCTTTGCTTTTAAAATGTGCCGCTTCCCGCAGGGCTGTAATAATGAAACCCTATAAAGCAAAAGCGACCGACAATAAAAATTAAACCTTTTTGCTACTTTTTTGTTTTTTTCTTTTCAAAAGGGGACCGAATTTTCATTTTAAAAAAGATCCAACTATACCCATATTTTCTCTGTCGTGAATGGTTTTGAAAATATAGAGGGTTTGTCGGACTATTTATTACTATCTTATTAATTTTGAAACGTGTTATTGAATTTTTCTGGTTATCGTTGTTGAAAAAATGTATAAAAAAGTGAACAATTTAATTATTATTTAATTAAAAAAACTATTACTTATTAAATAATCGCCATTTTTAGCAGTTCTTGGCTTACTTTTTTGTCATGTCTGTATGAAATATCACTGTATATGGAATATAAAATTAAATTTTATAATTTAAAAAAATTGGAAAAGTGCAAGAGTCTTGCAGGTCGGTCTTGTCTTGCGTAGTCTTGCACTCCTCGCGGGGGCTTGGTCTTCGCAAGACCAAGACCAAGACCAAGACGTCTCATTATTATATATATATATATATATATATATATATATATATATATATATATATATATATATATATATATATATATATATATATATATATATATATATATATATATATATATATATATATATATATATATATATATATATATATATATATATATATATATATATATATATATATATATATATATATTATATATATATATATATATATATATATATATATATATATATATATATATATATATATATATATATATATATATATATATATATATATATATAGATAGCTAAACCAAAAAAAACCCCAAAGGCAAAAAATCATAATAGTTGGTGTCATATCCGATAAGTAAAATTTAACCCAAAAAATGTTGAAAAATTATGTTTTTTGGAATCAAAAGTTATATCGGCTTTCTATATAAATTTTAATATCTTTTCGACAATTTTAAATCTACCTCCGTATAATATATGTTATATAGACAATCGATCGATAATAATCGATCAACGTTAGTCGGATCGCGTTTACCATGTCATACGGATCCTGAAGATATAATCGATCGCATTCGAAACGTCAATATTTCATTCATGTGAAAGGTGCCGCGAATGATCGTCCGGTTCACGGACCAGATTAGACACCGTTTGAAAGTCGAGGCATGAATATTCGCTTTAAAAATAAAAATTAAAATGATTTGTAAAATGCTTGCTAAATTTAAACGTATTTTTTGAATCCTGGAATATTTTAAAAAGTAAATTATAAGAGGGAGAGTGGCATATATTGACTATAAGAAGTGGGGGCCTTGGCCTTAACGGTTTAATTTAAAAATGAATAAAATAATGTGGTAAAAATATTTCTCAAATTATTTACTTGGGAATATAGGTGCGGGAGGCTCCCTTTTCCCCCTCAAGCATATGGTACTATTTTAAAGCCTCTTTAAAAGATTAACGTACCATCTTTTTTATAGACACAACAAAAAAAATAAACAAAGAGTCGACGAGGAAAACAATGAAACTCCCCAAATTTTTGGGGCCAAATAATCAAAAGAAAAAGTTGGTTTCGGAAACCGGGTTTATTGGTATACTTTTTTCAAAAAACCTTACAGCTAAGTGACAAACTTGTTTTTAAATTTAACAACGACCTTAACAATGGGTTAAATTAATAAAGGGAAAAATAAAACTCTTGGCAACAGCTCTTAAATGTTTTTTGTAAAAAATAATTAGTTGGGGTTTATATATAAAAAAAAATTTAAAAAAAATTTTTTAAAAAAATATCTTCCAATAAGAAACAAGTTTCCCCTAACAAGGTAATTTTATGTATTTTTTCAAAAATAAGCAATAAAATAGATAGCTCAGGTGACCAGTACTGCAGATATTCTTTAAACTTGACTTTTTAACAGGTTTTTAATATACAGGGTGAATTATAAGAAATGTCGGGCTTTGGGGACGAGTCAGAGTCAAAAAAAAAACATAAAAGTCTCTACAAACATGGGTCCCAAGGCCTTCTTTTTTGAAAAAAGGAACCTTTTTTACGTAAAAATGACAAAAAAAATATTTGATTTACTTAAAATGTAATACAGGACCGTACCAAAAAATTGTGATTGTTCAAAATAGTAAAAAAACTTGTAGGGGGCTCCCCACAAGTAAGAGCAGTACTAAGATTAGGGGTTTGAACCCTCATACAAAAAAAAACCCCGGATACCAATTTTACTTTTAAAACCCTGTATTTCGAAACTAAGACTAGGGACCCATATTTGTTAAATTTTTATTTATTTTATTTTACTACCTACCAAGATTGACATTTCCTCATAAAAACACCTGTATATGTCATTACATCTAAGCTAATATTAGATTAGAGGAGATAAAATATTTGCTTAATTTAAACCATTATTTTCATATTTTATAACACCGCTTTATATTTCTTATTATTTTCAAAAACAAAAGAATTAAAAGAATTTTATGTATATTCAGATTTGTTCATGTCTTCTGCATTCTTAGGTTTGCAATGAAAAAATTGCCCATTTTCATTGTCCGTCACTGAAAAGCTACTTGGATTACTTATCGCAACCTTCGAGCATATACTACTAGAGGTAGCTTTGGGTCATGCTAACAATGTGCGTGATAGAGAAAGAAGAATAAGAGTACAACACTTCTCTCTCGCTCTAAGTGCTGATTAGTCGTCGGGAAGAGTATATATATTCCTTCTCGCTCTGAACGAATTTAAAAGTTATAAAATTTGAAATATGCGTTTATAAAAGGACCTTTTTGCGTATTTCACCCAAAAGGGGTCCGGAAAATTTTTCGCAATACATACTAAGAAGTTTCTCATAATGTGAACGCCACTGTCCAGAAATATGATCATCATCTCTTTCGGCCGGTCTCTTGCATTGATGCCGCAATTCGAGATAAGCGTTAAGATAAGGCGAACAATTAGCTACGTGTTGGGAGTTATTTACGCCGTGGTCGTCGGCGCGCAGGTAGTCTCGGCTCGTCACCGGGCACCGGATCGGGCCGATCCCGAGGACATGCAAATCAGTGGCCGGGCATATTTTAGGCCGTTGCCGCTAATGAGCCCGTCTTAATGGGCCTCCAGATCGAACCGCAGATAAGGACTGCGATTACCACCGGTTTATTAGTCTGTTGTTTGCTTAGATCGCAGATAATTCAGCGGGAATCGCTAAATTTCTTGTGCCGATGCTGAGCGAGTAGACTCGGAAATAACTTCAAAATGACATAAAATGTGACCAGTAAAGTCCGCATCGTATGGGATCTTTTTAAAATAATAGAATTATTGAAAATTTGATTCTGACATCAATTTCTGCTATTTAGTTTGCTATATTTGAAACGAATACTTAGTGATGAGCAAACCAAGACCAAGAACGAGCTAGTCTTGGTCTTGGTCTTCTTGCTGCAAGTCTTGCAAATCTTGTTTTTTTTGGGGAGTAATAATTTCCAAACATCTTATTAAACTATATATTTTAGTACTTAAAAAAAATAAAGATGAGGACTATATTTTTGCTTTAAAATTTTTTAAAACATAAATTTAATCTTAAAGTACATTTGAATTATTTGTTTAAAAAAAAAGCATATTTTAATGAAGGTTTATTTACAGCCCCCAGGACCGGATTTAACTTTTTGCATTTTGCTAAATTTTTGCTACTATATGTCATTTTTTTTGGGTTGTATTACACTATTCTTATAATTTTTTTTAAATTAAAAGTAAATACAAAAAAATTAAATAACATTTTTTCATTCAGGTTTTTTATCTATTCGCTAAATTTTAAAAAAAAAAAATGTATTAATTTACCATCACTTTTAAAAAAATTAATCGTAAACTTGCCATATTTTACGCCCCTAGGCTTCAGCCTATACCCTTTGGAAAAATCCCCCCTTTTTATAACGCTCTATTTTGGTTAAATTAAGACACAACCTTCTTTTATACATTTAGGGCATATAAAAGAATTATAAAAATTTTCTTTGAAGAAGCAGATAAATTAAAGAGCAAAAAAAACTGTGTACTGTGTGAGCAGAAAAAAGACTTTTATTTTAAGATATGAAAATTTATGTGAAAATAATTTGATATGTTAACATTGGTTTCTGTTTTAAAAAAAAATATTTTTAAAAAAACTTTTCAGTTTATGAATTTTTTATCTTTAAATTGGTTAAATATTTGCCTTTCAAAGTTTGTAGAAGTACTTTTTAAAAAAAAATCCCGATAAAGGGGCTCAAAGTGTGAAAAACCGAATCTCCGAAATCGTCTATTTTAGTGAAAAACTAAACCCCAAAATATGACAAAAGGGCATAAAATGTAATCCCCCATTCAGAATTTTTGATCAATCCCTCACCAAGAAAACTCCCTTATTTTTGCTTTTCCTAAAATAAAAATTTATGGCAAAAAATCAATTAAGAAAAAACTCCACCCCGTATATTATGCTGAAAAAATTTTTTTTTATATAGAAACAAAAAGTCGACGTAGATGGTTTAAATATTATTTTCTGTTTTGCTTTTCCGTCTAAACCGGTGATTTACAATCCATTTATATAAAAAGTATTGTTTTTTTACATCGCAAATATTTTTTATTTATCCATTACTTTTACATTATCTTAATTTTAAAAGCAATTTAATAGTGCTACCCGAATTGTGAAACAAAAATAATGTATTTCTGATTTTGGAATTTTTTAAACCACTTTAAGTGTTATATATATATATATATATATATATATATATATATATATATATATAAAAAATATATATATATATATATATAAAAATATATATATATATATATATATATATATATATATATATATATATATAATATATATATATATATATATATATATTATATATATATATATATATATATATATATATATATTTTTTTATATATATATATATATATATAAAAATATATATATATATATATTTATATATATATATATATATATATATATATATATATATATATATATATATATATATTTATATATATATATATATATATATATAATATATTTTTTTTTCCGTTTCCACCGCCATAACTTTAAAAATATCAAGATACCAAAAAATTTTTTTCAAATTAAAAACAAACTGTAGCGCTTTTAACCTTATAAACTGTTTGGGCACAATTTGCACTTTCATGGGTAAAAATCAGATAAACTAAAATATATTTTTGTAAATTTAAATTTTCACCAATAGGGGTCCGGTAAGTATAAACCCCTTTAGGGCCCAAAGTGGTACTTAGTCAAAATTTTTCTGGCTCTACTTGGGGGCAACTTATAACTTAATGAAATTTTTAAAATGTTATAGAGTCCAAAGACTCATAAAAAAAGGGGCCGGGCATCGATAAAAAAACCCTTACAATTTTTGGTTAAAATGATAGAGATTCAAATAAAAATGCAATAAATACTTTAAATTTCTTTAGTAGTTTTTTGGTTTTATTTTTTTTATTTTATTCGTGCGATTTTTAGAATCAAAAGACCTGGCAATAGCAAAAAAATTTTGAGAGTTTTTGCACCACCAAAGTATAATATTTTGTAATGCTTTTATATAAATTAATAAAATAAATTTAATTTAAAATAGACTTTGTCACCCTATGAATTAACAATATTTGGTTAACCCCTATTAGGGTTCATATTTATGCAATTAACCACACAAACATAGTTTTGTTGGTTAAAAAGCAAATCTCAAATCAGTACGAAAACTCTTCTAGCCTGTTTGTTGTGAACTCGTAAAAATCAGTTCCGTTACAATGGGGAACTCATATTAATTGAAATAAAATATACTTTGTACTGATTTCTACATATTTGAAACTATGAAAATATATTTATTTTTTAGACCAAACATGTAGGATAAATGGTGTTTTAAAAACTTAATTTAAAAATTTAAACTAGGTAAAATTTTATTTTATCAGGTCTGAGGTTATGTTAAGGTAGGAAAAAAATTGGGTATGGTCAATTCTATAGGTAGCAAAAAGTTTTTACAACAATTGAAATTAAATCATTAAAGTGTTATAAACATTTAAAACTTAACAAGGGGAAAAATTTTTTTCCTAATTTTTAATGGTTCGTATTTTTACAATTATTTTTTTTAAAGGGGAATCCAGAAGATTCTATTTATGGCCTTGTTTTCTAATAAAGTATTTTGTTTTGATCAATATTATGATTTTGTTTAAAAATTAGTAGTAAGAATCGGTTTTTTTTTTAAATAACTGGTGTGTTTTTTTTTTTATTCTTTGGAAAAATTTTTCCCCTGAATGACCTATATAATTTTTGGACAGTTTTTCAAATTGGTAAACTATCGATTTGTTTGTTTTTTAAATTAAAATTTTTGCTTTGTATGATTTCACACATCGGGTTTTCCAATTAATTTTATGAAGGTGTTTAAAAACCCTTATAGGTCAGTCAGGTGAACACCCACACAAGTTATACTAAAAAAAACTTATTCTTATGCTAATTATTTAATAAAACAAAATCCTAATTTTGATCAAAATTTTCATATTCAGAAAACAAAGGCTGAAATTAATTTACGGGAACTTAATTTTCCAAATTTAAAAAATATCGACACTATATTAAATTGTCAAAAATAATTCGTCATTGGTAAATTTAAATGTTATGTAACACTTTTTTATTTAATTGCGTGGCTGTAAATCTTAGTTTATTACCTATAGTATTAACCACACCCTTAAAAAACTTTACTATACTTACCTATAGCATAATATAAGAACTGATAAACCATTTGTGTACCGGTTATTTAAAAATTTGGTTAGTCTTAGCTACCTTTTAGGTGATTTATTTTCGTTAAATTATATCATATTTGTGCTAAAATTTTTTTTTTTTTATTTTAAAAAAGTCGTGTACGGACCAAGAAATAAAGATGCAGTTTTCCGGGAACACGAAATTAACAGAGTCAGAACATTATCAAAGCAAATTCTCCTGGGCTTGTGAAGCCCTTTTTTGGTGATATTCCTCTTTATAAAATAAATCATAGGACTATAAGGACATTTTTGGAAAAAAAACGCCACACAAAAGGCCCCCGGGCGAATCAACTCTGCAAAAACATGTTGATAAGGTCTATTTGAAAACTATGGACAAAATACGACACAATCTGGGAAAGGGAAAAAAGTTTGGTTTAGTGTTGATGAAACCACTGATATCAAGGAAGAAGTTTAAAAATTATAGTTGGACCTTTTAAATAATCACGAACCGGAAAACTAAACATATTTAATTAACAGTAATTCTTTTTAAAAAAAATGAGACAATAACAGAGTCTGTAGTAGAAAGTATTTTTAATATTATCAGCCACTAGTATTCAGGAAAGTGTTGTTTTTTTTCTTTGGATAGTGCTGCATATATGCTAAAAGCAGGCTCGTTGAAAACATTTTCCCCCTTGGGGCTTTATTTGACTTTTAGCTATGCCCACATGAATATGCGAAATGATACGAACTTTTATCAGTTATTAACTTTAGTTAGCAAGAAAAAAAAATTTTCCTTAAGTCACCTGCGCGTATTACGACATTTAAAGATATGTGTCCTAATGTCGCATTACCGCCACAACCTGTTTAAAGGTGGGAACATGGTTATCAGCAGTTTCATATTACCATATAAATTACAATTTGGGAAAAAAAGTTATTAAAAATTTTCAAGATGATTCTTTAAGTGTGAAAAAAGTAAAGAAGTCATAAATACCAAATGTTGAATCTGATTTAAAAATTTTTTTTGAAAATTTTGGATATCTTTCGGATGTGATTGAACAGTTAGAAAAAAAATTCCCTAGTGACTTCATTTAATGTATTTCAAAGCACTATAGACAAGCTTAAATGTGTTCCTAATGAAATTTGAAAAAATTTAAAAATTTTATATCAAAAAACTTGGGAAAAAAATCGGATTTTAGAAATAAAAATAGAGGCACACAAAATAAAAAAAATTTCTTGTACAATCATTTTCGTTTTGCTCCAGTTACAAGCGATGTCGGGGGGTTTTTTTTAGACTTAGACAAATTTTTAAAATTTTAAAAAAACCAAATTTACCAAAAAAAACTCTGAAAAGACATTATTATATTATATAATGCAATAAATTTTTAAAAAATCTGGTATGTTTTTATTTTCACATTTTTTAAATTTATTTATATTTAATATCTCCCTAATACGCACGCCATATTACCAGACATAAAAAATGGTAAGGGAACAAATCGTTCAAATCCCCGGGCCCCCCTCCTTTAAAACTATACTACAGTAGATGGTTTACATCGTCAAGGAAGTCAGTAACGGACTTGCCACTACATTCGTTGGGCCATATTTTTGACAGGTGTCATTTTACAGAGGTGAAAATTGATTTTTTAAATACATTGATCATTTTTCTTTAAAAAAGGTACTCTACGTTTGTTTTGATAAAATTTGATGTTTTCGGAAAAAAATAATTTTGTATAACAAGTTAAAGCAGGTCAAAAAAATTAGAAATTATTTATTAAACGCAAGAATGTTAAAAATGTAAAAGCATTGCCTCTTCTTGGTTTCTTGAGCTGATTTTTAAAAACCCAATTAAAATTTCCTTATTAGACGGATGTTTTCTCGTTGTACTCTCAACAACATTCCAGTATCGGCTTGAATTTCGTTGCAATGGTGTGTTATTTTTTCTATTAGTGGTGAAGATACAAGCCTCTTTGAATTTCCCCAGAAAAAGAAATCCAAAGGAATCATGTCGGGCGACTTCGGTGGCCACAAAATAGGTCTTGCTCAAAGGATAGATCACCAAAAGTATTTGATTAGTGCTGACGAACCAAATTGCTAAAATAGGTCGGTTATACATTACCTTGTTATCAGGTGTGGATTTACGCAAAGGCTGAGTAGGCTGAAGCCTATAGTAAGGCAAACATTATGGGCGGCAAATTTACGATTTTTTTTTAATATAATCGTAAATTTTAATGATATAATTAATGATTTTGCAGAAAAAAAGGTTCGAAGAAAAATGTTTTGGTCTGATATCCAAAAAATATTGACATATTAGGGCGGCAAAAATATATAAGCCTTTGGGCGACAAAAAGTAAAATCCGGCCCTGCTTGTTATTGTTCAAAGATCTTCTTTATTTAATAATAGTGTATTTCATTATTTGTCATTGCTTTCAGGTTTTTTCTCCGTCAAGAATTTTTTCAAAGCAATGTTAATCTACTTCTTTTCGTTGTATTGAATCACTCAGTATTAAAAAAAAACTTGATTTATAGAGTTCTTAACTAATCCAAGCATAAAAGAATCAATAAATCTGTGATGTCTTAATTAAGGCAACAAATTTATCTATGCACTGCTTCCTGAAGTTAAGCTCCGACAAAAGCGAAATAAAACGAATAAAACCAACACTTTTATCAAACCTTATCACATTATTAATTACCTTATACTTGATTGCAAAAAACAACTTCTAGTTAACATAATAATCTCCTGGTTAGTTTTATCTATATGAAATCTTTTAGTAAGTTAAGTTTAGTTATTTGCGACGAATGTTGATACAGAATAATGTTGCGAATTACATTTAAAAGCAGCAATAAAAATCTTACTTTATTTACATCAATAAAACGTGGAATTTTTTTATTGCTTAGCGGTACATCTTTATTAATCAATATCCTGTATCAATTTGTAACTTGGAATAATTTATGTGAATCAAAAACCAAATAGTTATTTACATTACAAGATGCGAAAGTTTACTTTTTTGTGTGAGGTGGTTTTTAAATGGCCGAGGCTATTTAAAACCTCCCAAAAGGCCTTTCGCATCGTGTAATGTATTATATTTTTCTGCTACTGTTCTATGTATCCTTTTAAATTTAAAAAATCATTAACATCATGTTTTAATAAATTCGAATTTTTTTTACCTGTTAAAAATTAATCCATAACCATTTATTGTTGACATTGTCTGTCATCAGCACTTGTCAGTTTTATTGTTAATTTAGTATAAATCCATTTTCCCCTTTTAAAATGTTAAATGAATATGAAAATGGCATCCAAAGGCAGCTGACCTTGCGTGTGCCTCCTTCTGCCAGACAAATCTAAGAGGCCTACCATCAAACATATATCGTTTTCTAATGCTTGCTCAAAAAATGTGGGGAGGATTGACGAGAATGTGATTTGCGTATTTTTTAAGAAAAATCCGAGTCTTTATCACCACCAACCTCTGGTCTGTATATTCATGCTCAAGTTTTATTTTCCGTAAACAAAAATCAAGATATTTCGGAGTTCAAGAAACTAGTTGCTTTTATTAAAAGGAAAGGCGTGGTTATGAGGCAAAAAGTCAAAATTTAAAAAGAAAAATCATAAGGGTTTTTCTTAACGCCTGATCAAAGTCAGGGGCTGAGCCCCCCTCAAACCTTCTGTCGCCCCCCTGGAAACTGTCTCTCGCCCCTGCAGCACCGATCCACGCACGTAATCTCCATAAAAAAAAATGTTCAATTAAGGAGCCAAGAGGTGGTTTCAGGAGTTATACAATACAAGTATTCAATGAAAAAATTTCTCGGCAAAATTAAGAGTCAGAAAAAGAATACTAGCAAGCTAAACTTCCACAAACATAAATTATAATAAACCGTTAGTAGGCGGCATCAATAAAATTCTAAAAACCATAATTATTTTCCAGGAATACGATATAGAAAGCTTTGTAGGTGTTTTCAAGATGCCGCCGCACTCCGCGATTTCTGTGAATGCAAATGCCTATGCGCCTATGCCGCGCCTTGAAAACAACTTTTTTACTATAAAGTTCTTTTGATGTCCAGGAATAAAAGAATAAAATGTTTACTTTATAATTTTTAAAGGCATGTTTTGGCTAATTCTGGGACCTTAGCTGTCTTTAAAGTAATTTTTAATAAAGTGGATTAGTTTTGTTTTCGATGTAAATCAGTACGGGTTGAATTAATTTTTAGCTTGTTGTTATTGGTTTTTTGGATATTAAAACTTTACGTATGTAATAGTTTTTTTGTGTTGTCTAGTTGAATTTAATTTTCTGTGGTGGAAATCCTCTTAAATTCGATATCTTAATCGCAGCGTTATGGATAAGTTGTCATCATTAAAGAAAAAATATTCCGACAGAAGATGAAAATGCATCATGTTCAAGCAATTTGACGTCTGTAAGTAGTGAAAGTGCATCATCACGGCCTCATGCAAATTTACCACTGAAGTCTAAACAAGTGCAGTATCCGTCAGATTTAGCCTCTCAAGATCTGGATATTGTTCAGGTGATCTTTACACTATGCCCCAAAGATAAAATGGTAGAAGCTTTAAAGAAAAGAATGGTTTCAAAAATATGTGTGGCTACAGAATATTCAAGTGTTTAGATTCTGCACATGCTGCTACGCATGTAGACTTATTCTACCGATTGATCTAAAAGAAAACATGTTTGGTACTTGTGGTTTTCGTAACTGAAACATGCACTCGATAGTTCAAAAGGATTTCCCAAACACAATGCTTTAAAACTCACATTGAAGCCCCATGTCAAAAATCTGACAGAAGCAACGTCGACAAACTTTGGGAAAATCTGTTTCCACGCTTGTAAATGAAGGAGTTTTGAATGCAATCGGTACTATCCTTGTAATTGCCGAGGATTATCCAACTTCTGGCTGTGAATGAGCTACCAATGAGGTACCTATGATATCGACTGAACTATGAAGAAAAAAACATTTATGAACATTTTAATTACTCTGAAAAAAGATCAGAAACTTGCTAAATGTCATAAACAAATGCCCAAAAATGCTACATATTTATCACCAGACATTCAAAATGATGTTGTAGAAGTCATGGCTGAATGCGTTCGTGAGAACATCGTTGCTGATATTAATAATGCAGACGTTCCCTGGTTTTACTCTACTTGAAGATGGGACAAAGATAAAAATAATAGGAAAATGTAGCCATTGGTATTCGTTATGTAAGAGAATTAGGATTTTAGGGCCTCAATTATCTGCATAAAAACCACAGCAGATTTAGATGCTGAGTCTTTTTCTAACTTAACATTAAACACTCTCCAAGAATACGGAATAAACAGCAATCGGATGCTTAGCCAGTGCTGATGGAGCGTCAGTAATGAGTGGAAAGAATGGAGGCGTCCAAGCAAAAATTCAAAGAAAACTAAACCGATTAATTCCATGGCATTGTGCTAATCATAGGCTTCCACTTGGTTTTAATTAAATCAATTGATATTCCAATAATCAAACAATTTTTGATCAGTGCTATGTTATACCTTCCTTAAACAGAGTGCCGTAAGTTATACGAAGGACATACTCTAAGCAAGACTTCTTGAGCAACGCTGGTCAGGCCATTTACATGTGACTGACGTCATATATAAAATTATAATGAAATTATTATTTTGTTAAATAAAGCTGTGGTCGATAAAAATTTTCCAGGGGACAAAGTTGCCGAGGCTGTTGGTTAAAAAATGTCGTTTCAATGGACCACTTTTAAATTCAGTTGGTTTTCATGAATAAACTATGCACATACTTTGGAACCAGCCGATAAATTATTACAAGCACGTGAAACAGACCTTCGACAATCCGCAGAGATAATAGAATCCCTTATTGGATCAATTCAAGAATTTAGAAATGTCTCAGTGTATGACGAAATATGTGATATTTGTTCAAGTGGTGACTTTAATACAGGAGAAGAGCACTAAAATCTGAAGCTGTAGAGATCAAGCGACGCAGAAAATTAATCCTGTACTAAAAGGTTTTATTATTATGGAAACTACTGGTACTTCTAAAAGTTCCCACGATTTGAAATCTATATTTTGAAGTGCTGGATGTCATGTTGTGGAACCTAAAACGAAGGTTCAGTGAAAATAATGAACTAATAAACGCTTCAAGCATGAAAATTTAGATTATGAAGGGATAGGTTACCTCTCTTCCCTGGGAATATCTCTTCTAGCAAAGAACTCAATGTTGCGAAACAATATTTGAAAAAAAAAAGGAAAATCCTAACGATGTTTTCAAATGTTCAGTCAAAAACTAGCTTTTGAAAATACATATAATATGTTAGCTGCAGCTAGAACGTTTGCTTGCCGATAGCTGTTTGCGAGTCAAATTTTTCTTTTCTTACAAGTTAATCGAACTCAACGACTGTCAATGACACACCAAGGTTGTCAAATCTCGTATTTTGGCATTTGAAAAGAGGGAACAAATTCATTAAATATGATGCAATTTTACGAAAGTTTAATAGAAAAGAAAAATAGAAAAATCAAACTTTTTTAAAAATATTATTATACCTATAATGTTTTGCAGACAGTTTAGTTTTCCTTTTTTTCATATTACAATCTTTCCGAGTTGTTTATGTTGTTGTTGGAAATTATGTTTGTTTTTTTATATGTATCATTATAAATTTATTTTTAAATATTTATTTGGACTGAGAGTGGAATAACTATAATATTTTTTTATATTTTATTCAAAAACTTATTTGCGTAGATTTGTTTATTATACCTAAACAATGTATATACCTATTTAAACAATATGTAACTATTAAAATAAAATAAATCTCAGTAAATATTATCTAATATTAAAAAAAAATGTTCGCCCCCTTAGAAAATATCTGTGCCCCCTCTGAAGTCTAACTCTGGCTACGGGCTGATCAAAGTTACTTAGCAATGAAAGTAATAGCCATTATGGAATTGGCTGGGACATACTCCAGGACAGACGAAATATACAGAATGAAGCTAAGTGATGTAAAAATAAGAAATGACGTGGCTATAGTAAAATAGTGTAGTCTAAAAATAAAATTAAAAAGAAACTTTGTAACCAACGATGAAGGCTCAGTTCATATGTGTAGTTTTACTACAGAATATATTATTAGCTGAGACAGGAATGCTCTAGATGAGCGTTTATTTATCGTTATGAAGAGGTAAAATGTGTTAATCAAGTAATTGGAAAGCACACTATTTCAAATGTACCTAAAGAAATTGCGAGTTTTGAAAGCAGAAGACATCAGTAGATAACTGGCCATTCTTTTAGAAGAACGTGAACGTTCCTTGCCAATGTTTTCGGATGTCGATATTTTGGACTTAAAGCATCAGGTTGAAGTCTTTTCTTCTGTTGCGGACGGATATATTTGCTGGAATCCTAAAGATAAGGATTTTCATTAATTTTTTGGATTGATTGATTTAATACAAAAGGTAATTTTTAATTTATTAGTTATTTGTTTCGGAAGGCTACAACTCTTTCGTTCTTATGGACCAGCCGCCACGGATTACAGGTAGTAAAGTAAGTGGCAATTTTTATACTATTTACATTCGACCTAATTATTATAAGAGATAATTATTTGTCTCTTCCACTTATACTTTCTTTTCAAATTACAGATACGTGAGTAAGCAAGGTAATCACTAGAGCTGGTGTCAGGACTGTCGCTCGGGTAGGCTATCGGCTTGTCGATCTAGAGACCGCAGAGCTTGCCGCACCGCGCCGGCCGTATCACGGAATTTGCATGCGGGATTGTAAATAATTAAATTGTGGTTCATTGAGGCTGAGCGGTAGATTGTTGCTTTGCTCAAGTCTCAAGTGCTAATTAAAATCGACAGTATGCGAATCTCTATTTTTCTATAGATATTAAAAAGGTGTTAAGAACTCTTCGTTGGTACTCGCCAAGATGGCACCGCTTCGGTCTTGACCCTAGGGTATAGATAGATGCGTACATATAATCGATTGACCCTTTAAACCTGCAAAATACCTGAAACTAACTCAAAAAACCTTTTAACTTGTCGTATACGACACTGTATATTCAAGATTTGAGCATAGACCACGCCTGATTGTTTTAGAGAAAAAATAGTAAAATAAACGGAATTTTTCAAATCCGAAGTTCAGTGAGATATGCTAATTATTATTGATGCTTGTTACATAAATCGTCATAGCTAGGTACCTATTAACGTTTTGCCGATTACCCAGTGACGGTTCGTGGGGTAGGTTTCAAAGACACCATTAGAGACATATTAGAAAAAGGACTACAATGAGAAAAAGAAACCGGGGATAGAGCTATTCTAAATTATTTTACTTTGTATACCATGAAGTCAATAACTGACGCAGTTAAGACTTGAGGTTATGGCCCTCAAAGAAGAGTAACCTTTTGCAACGGTTAAAAGAACACTGAAATATTTTATATCTTCCATATTACGTTCTTCCAGTGCAGCATTTAACACTTAAACAAAAGGAACTTCGCTTTCAATTTGTTTCCAAATTTTTATTCATGAACAAGATAACGATCCTACCCTGTTTCAAACGATTCTTTGGACGGATGAAGCTACGTTCATACATCGGAATGTTTAACCGACGCAATACCACAGCTCGCAAGACAAAATCCCAGGAAATTTCAAGAGATTAAATACCAAGGAAGGTCTTCTCTTCATGTCTGGTGTGGTGTGCTTAACAATAGAATTGTCCGGCCAATATTCTGAGGGATCCTTAACTGGGGAAAGATATCTCAATCTTCTTGAAAACGATATTGAGGACATTTTAGAAGAATTGCCACTGAAACGTATCGCAAGATAATTTGGCAACAAGACGGAGCGCCGCCCATGCTGTTCGTCAAGTTGTGCAGTATCTCAATGCCGATACAATCAGTGGATTGGACGTTATGGCACTATTAGATGGCCCTAATAGTCCAGATATTACAATTTTGAAAACTTTTCTATGGTCACTTAAAATGTCGTTTACCAAAAACACAAAACAAGAAATGAAAGAAACAATTTTAAATGAAATTAATCGTCTTAAATAAGAACCTCAAATAATATCGGCGAGCTAAGAAAGGCTAAGGAGGGGTTATAGATCATATTTCGAAAATAACGAGGGCCATATAGAACATTTAAATTATTAGTAATATTATATTTTCTTGTTATAAGTGTTCTTATTACTACCATATGTTACCTCGTATTGTATTTTAATTTTTTCCATTTATTGTAATTTTTCTGCTTGGTTTAGAAACAATATATCATATCATTTTTAGCATATAATACAATTTGAAGCCGTTCTTCTGATGAAAACCTCATTATAAAACTACTCCAAAAAGTAATAAACGTATTTTAAAAATTTTTGACTTTGACAAATGAGCACCTGTGACCTGTAGCAGCCAGGTTTTTTCAGGTGAAACTATCCTAGTGATGAGAAACAAAACAAGACCAAGACCGGGCTAGTCTTGGTCTTGGTCTTGCAAGCCTTTTAGCGCAAGCCTGAAGGTCTTGGTCTTGGTCTTGCACCACCGGTCTTGGTCTTGGTCTTGCTGCAAGAGTCTGGCTTGTCTTGCTTTTTGGTAGTGATAATTTAAACTAAGCAATCTTGAATAAAATATATCTTTTTAATACTTAAATATAAATCAAGATGGGGACTATATTTTTGCTTTAAAATTTTAAATATACATTTTAATCTTAAACGTACATTTAAATTATTTGATTAAAAAGCATATTTTTAATAAAGGCGTTTATTTATTTATAGCGCCAGGCCGGATTTAATTTTTTCCGCCATAGGCTAATAAATTTTTCCCCCTAATATGTCAATATTTTTTAAAATGTAGTAATTCTTATAAAAATTATAAAACAAATTTAACAAAAAATAAAACATACAGAAATTAATTAACAATTCTTTAAAACAAACAAATTTAGGATTTTTTTATCTATTCCTAAATATTAAAAAATATATTAATTTACCATTACATTTTTTAAAATTAATAGTAAATTTGCCGCCCATAATATTTGCCGCCTAGGTTTCAGCCTACTCCCGCCTTTGCGTAAATCCACCCCTTTATAGCGCTCTATTTTTGGTTAAATTAAGACCAACCTTCTTTTATTCATTTGGTGGCATA
>JAHBCN010008888.1:0-36964 GCA_019359885.1 Listronotus oregonensis | reverse complement strand
TATTTTTTTATATTATTGGCGTTAACAATTATTTTTTGACTAAGTTTTATTTCCATTAAGCGCCGACAGATACAACGTTACATTAATTTTAAAAAATTAAGCTGAACGTCTTTGGCTCATCATCATTAGGGTAAGTTCCGATTTTAGTCGATAGCATCCAAACGGTATGACTTAAAGGTTTCGCGTTTGCGCAAATCACTTAAAGGTCTTGGCATAAATATCCTACATATAACAATCATTTTCTAGAGCATTCGGTGTTTACAGTTTGACGTTTGAAGTTTGATGTTTAATATTTAATAGTCACCATTTTTTCAACGCTTGCGTAAGACCTTAATACATATCTCATAGACGTAACCTAACTTTTCTAAGTCATATGGTTTTGACGTGTGACGTTTAACATTTAGCATTTGACATTTGATCACCGCCATTTTTTTAACGCATGCGTAAGACCCTAAGATATATCTCATACACATAGCCTAACTTTTCCAAGTCACATGGTCTTTGACATATGACGTTTGATATTTAACATTTGGGCGGTGGCTGCCACCATTTTTTATCGCATGAGTAATACTCTAAAATATATCTCATCCACGTAAGCAGGTTCAAAGTCACATGGTCTTTGACATATAGCGTTTGATATTTGACATTTGGTCGTCGTCATTTTTTCACGCATGTACAATACTCTAAAATACACCTCACCCAAGATTCCTAGATTTTCTAAGTCACATGGTTTTTGACATATGACGTTTAACATTTGACATTTGACAGCTGACAGCCGCCATTTTTTTTATACATGCACAATACTCTAAATTACATCTCACCCAAGATTCCTAGATTTTCTAAGTCACATGGTTTTTGACATATGACGTTTAACATTTGACATTTGACAGCTGACAGCCGCCATTTTTTTTGCGCATGCGCAATACTCTAAAATAAACCTCGCCCAAGATTCCTAACTTTTAAATGACGTCAAGATTTCGAGATATAAAGCTCCTCCGGAGGTGGAGGGCGCTGAACGTATCATCTCTCACTAAGTGGATACTAAGAAGATGGCAGGAACAATGGGATAGCACTGAAAAGGGCAGAGAGGCATACATAATGTGTAATAAAGTGGGGAAGGACCTTCTGCAAATTAATAAAAAGGGAATGCAACTGATGACGGGACACGGGAATCTAAAAAGCTACCTATCAAGATTCAGACTAGGGGAATACGGGTTAGATGATAGAAACAGTAAATGTGAGTGGGTGAAAGTGAGAGTGTGTGACATGCGAAACATGAATGCATGAGAATAGATAGAAGGAAAAAGAGAGAGAAACTGTTAAATAAAAGGGGTTCTCTAAATGTGCAGGTTAGAGATCTCGAAGGACGCAGTAATGCAGCTGAAATAGGGTTGCTGAATTTGTGGGGGGATAAGGTTATAGATGACGACATGTAATTACACCCAGATTAGCCTATGAATTAGATTAAGTTAGTGTAAGGAGAAATTGTATAGATTATTAAGGTTGTATGTACCTGTGGATTAGAATAAGTTGGTATAAGGGCAAAATTGTAGGGTATTCTAAAATTGTTAATACTATTTAGGTAAAATAAAGATGGAAAATGAGTCTTCTTTCCCCGAAATTCCAGCGGCCCTCTTGATCGTCTTGCGGCAGGTGGAGAGATGGGGAGACGTGAAGGTAGTTGGGTTCGTTGAGAGTGGTTTCTGCTAGATAGAGGAGAATAAAAGATTAAAGCCGAAAGGCGGGTAATCGTATTCATAATGTACCGACAGGGCGCCACTGTCGAAATTATACCCAACTGAACTTTTGGGATTTCCAGTTTTTTCGCAATCGATCTGTAACGGCGTTACTTTATGTTCGTACGTTGTTGGCTTCGCATCTTGTGTACTAGTGTTTATTTTTTGTAAGATTTTAATAATTTTGTTCAAAGCGATGGCGAATTTAGTTTCATTATTTGTTTTCCTAATAAATCTTTGGGGTGAAGCACGTCCACCCGACCCCAGATCTTGTTGTGTGGCCCGTTACACCAACAAAACTAGCAAAAGGCATCGTTTTCCCAAACGCTATCCCAAAGTTTTTAAGGCTTGGGTCCAAAAAATTAAGCCTTCAAACTATGAAATGTTATCCGTGAACGGTATTTACTATAAATATGTTGTCTGTCAACATTGTTTATTTAACAAAAAAACATTTTCCCTCCGACTTTGTTAAAAATGTAAGTTTACATATTAATTCATAGTTAATCATTATTATTCATAATTAAAGACACTGTTGAAAAAATATTTTTTAATGTAAACAAACAATGTTGTATATTCAAAAATTATTTCTAAATATCTTTTCTTTATAATCGTTTTCGATATTGTCAAAAGTAAGGGTACTTTCCTCTGTAGAATTTGTTTTTTTAACAAAGCTCGTATATGACTGATAAAATTTGACATCTTATGGTTCCATTCAAGGTGTTGGACCATGCAGAACTTTTTATAAAGGAAAACATTTTTTTTTGTAACCTTAATAATAAAAAAAAAATCATATGCCACCAACTTATGTAGATACACCGAATAAATTGTAAAATTTCAGGAGGTTACTCTTCTTTCCTACAATAAAAATAATTTAAAAGGTGTTTATAATTTTATTTTGAAATATTTAAAATGAACAATTTGTTCATCAAAAACTTCGAATTTAATAGCTGGCTTCAGTTTTAGGCCGAAATTATACAAGTACATAATATCATAACTTTATGGCATAAAAAGTATATTAAAGTATTAGGTTTATGAGACTTTATTTTACTCCTCCCTAATAACTTTGAATTTTTGTAGGATTTGATGATGAACTTCCTCCAGTTTCACGTTCTTCTTATGATGATGTGTTACAACCTAGTGATGCCAAAAGGATAAAAATATTAGAAGGTGAAATTATTTATTTCATTAATATTGTGTAATTATAATTTAAACCATTAAGAAAAAAATGTATGGGGTGTCATATCTAAATAATATTATATAAGTTTTGTTATTGTTGCAGTTTTCTTAACTTTTATTTGTTATGTTTTGTCGGAGAAGAAAATTTATTTTTTTTATTATAATCCTAAAATAAATGTAACCATGGCACGTCAATAGAATCAAATAAATGATATTAGTTTTTTTGTAATTTAATAATAGCCTTAAATGTTTAATAAGTTTCTGCCAAAGTTTACTGTTTAATTTTTAATATTATATTTAGTTTTAAACTATTTTTATTATACATTTCAAAGTTTTCACCTGTCCTTACATTTTTTTGCATGTAAAGTAAAATAAGTAATTACATTACAATATAACATTTTTTGATTTTTCAGAATTACACTTAAAAAATATTTACACTTTAGGCTGCAACAGACAACGGGCAAATATGTTACCTATGGATTTCAAGCCACTTGACAGAGAAGACATTAACATGCAATTGCCAGGAACATCACAGGAAAATGTTTTTGTTGAGTTATCCAAAGTTCTGCATCAATAGCAGAGTCTTGTAGAAAAACTCCACCCAAAGTATTGGCATTGACACGGGGTAACTTGAAAAAAAGTAATTCATGTTTCATAAATTTATTCAGAATTCTCTAACAAAGTTTTCCCTCTTTAACCAATAACAAAGAGCTTAACAAGATACAAATTTAAAAGAATATAGCTATTACCTACAATAACATTTATTTGTACTTTTTATGCATTCGGAAAAAGAGGTTTTTGCTACTGAAACAAGTTAATGTTTCTCGTAAGAAAGATTTAACACCTAAAGCTAAACAGTTTTACCAGACTTTGAAAAAATGGAGGAAAACCCTACACTAAAAGTAAAGAAAAATAATTTCTTATCAAGAGAGAGTGGCAAATGCAGAAAAATTACTTCTCACTCCCAGTTATAGCAGTTTGCTAAAGGATGTGAATACTCCCACTTACAATTTTATTATATGTCATTTAAGAAACCAAAAATTAAGTGGCAAAGCAAGAAGATATACTTTAGAAGAAAAAATATTGGCTATATCATTACATAAAGGTAGCCCTAAAGGTTATAAATTGCTAAAAAAGATATTTAGCCTTCCGACAACAAAAACATTACATTTTTTATTGCAAAAAAAATCCTTTAAAGTCCGGTATCAGTAAGCACATATTTCAGTCTTTTCAAAATCATGTAGATAAGATGAAAGACCCTAAAGAAAAAACATGCATTCTAATTTTTGATTAAATGAAAATTGACACCAATTTATCATATCTTAGAAAAGGAGGTGAAATATTAGGATTTCAAGATGACGGGGAACAAAAAGATCCTTTAGTTGCAAATCATGCTAACGTTTTAATGGTAAAAGGTATTTATAAATAATGGAAACAGCCAGTGCTGTTTACTTTTAGCAGTGGGCCAATCAAAGCTTAACCTTTGAAAAAAATGATAAAGGAGGTAATAACGGAATGTTTTTCTGTTGCTTTGGATATTAGGTCAGCAATAAACATGCTGCTAGAAGAAACGAAGGAGACATTTAAAAGTAAAAATAAACAAAACCCGTATTTTGGTTTTATGGTAAATGATAAAGAAATTGTTCCACTATTTGATATTCCGCACTTGTTTAAAGGAATAAGAAATAATTTATTAAACAAAAATTTATATTTTACTTTAAATGGGCTTAAAAAGTAGCAAAATGGGTCCACATAGAACAGTTCTATAAGTTAGCTACTTAGGAACCCACCCTCAGACTGTGTCCAAAACTCAAAGACGAACACATTTTTTCTTCGAAGATTAAAAAAATGAAAGTAAAAAACTGCACTTAAGTGTTTAGTCATACCCTTGGTTCACTTATGAAGAAAATTTCAAAATGGGGTAAGTTACATCCTTTTTACTAACATATTATTATTATTATTATTATAAAAAAAATTTTTTTCTAAATTATACTTGTCATATTTATAGACGTACTTCTCTAGTAAAAATATGATAAAATTTTTGTTTTTGTGTGGATTAATAATATAATATACCTAATTTATGTTTTTATTTTTTTTAAATATTAAGGACAACTTTAATCCATCACAGGAATCAGATAACACTGGCGAGATGCTTTTATTTTTGGACAGTCTTTTTGATAGCTCAAAATATACAAAGGTGAAAGCAGAAAAACCCCTAAAATGTTCAGTTACCCAAAGCTCCCAAAAAAAATTTTGGAGGGATTCCTGGCAGTGGTAAATTCTATAAGGTTCTTTTCACTACAGAAAAAATGCTTTGTTTTTAACCTATCCCTAAAAAATCTTAGTTTTACTATACGTGGATTCTTTTAAGTCTCTAATTATTAACAATTATTTAGCGACATACTCTTCAGGAACTAACTGCAAAAAGATATTGAGACTGAAGGTTTAGACAATTTAAGAACCTTTTTAACAGGAGAAATTATACCTGGTATTTCCCCTCTGCTAAATGAAAATAAAAGTATAAATATTCCTAAAGAATTAACTCTTTTAAGGAAAAGTAGGATTGAAAGGTGTACAGTTATGTATATGAGTGGGGCAATTATTAAAATTGTATCTAAATCCAAATTAATACAAAGTCGTATTACTTGTCAAAATAATGTAAAGAAAAGACATTCAAATGAACCATTGAATGATGATGAGTTTATAGAAGCCAGGCAATATACCAGGGGAAATCTTATAAGGCTGGTTTTTTGTCAATTTTCTAATAAATATGTCTTTGGAATATTAATTCTGTTTGATTTCTAGACTCTCGAGTGAAAACAACATATTCAAAGTTCTTCAGGGTATATAATGCACGAATTGGCCCCATTTAAAATAATCAATTGTAGTAAACACAACTTAGGCCGCAAGTTATGCACCATAATTACAAGGAGTTCACATTTATGGTGGTCAAAGAGTGTTAACAAAATTTTAAATGAAGAAGATACAAAATATGCCACGTTTTTGCCTTTAAATAAAAATCAAAGTTTGCTTGATCCTATTAAGCAACAGGCGTTAAAAATATGGGAGAAAAAAAGAAAATATTAAAAAATAGGGTAAAAAAATAAAGGTTTATTTCTACAAACTGTTAAATCCATATATTCTTACCTGACAATATGCAAATTCACATTTATGAGTATTTGTAGAAGACAATACAAAAAATGCATTTAATAGAAAATTATTTTAATTTTGTTTACTGTAATTGTTGAAAATGAAATATGGTAGGTCTGTTTGTTTTTCAGAAATAGTCTACACTATTTTATACTTTTTTTTTAAGTCAGCGCTCTTATCGAAGGTGTACTTTAGGACTAGGTGGGACCAAAAAGTGTAAAATAGTGTAAAATATTTCTAAATAAAAACAGACCTGGTGTCTTTTACAAATACACAAAAATGTGCATTTGCATATTACCATATAACAACAGATATTTTTAAGTTTCTTGATTGTAAAATATGGTTTAATATAAAAGAGTTTCTCATAACTTTTAAAGATCAAAATTATTGTGTCAATAAATATTTTTTTATTTTTTTGCTACTCTGTATGTGTATATTTTTGTTTTAAAAAAGTTATAAACAATAAAACTGTTTTATTACCTTATACACCATTCATATTTCATGTGTTGTAATATTCATCTTGGTGTAATATAGCTTGCATTGTATACTCATTAAATAATATACTATTATTGTAACAGATTTTTAACAGATAATACACCTCGCTTAAGTACTTTTTGTTATTCATTGAGCTTCTAAAAATATTATTATTTTTATGTCCAGGTTTAAGAAAGGATTTAATTGCAATAATAATAATCTAATATAATACATTTTGTTTATTCAAACTTGTTTAACCACCAGTGTATACATATGTTAGTCGTTATTTATATGGTTATGCTTCTTAATAGTAAAAAATTGAATTACCTATGTAACATAATAAAAATTTAAATTTTTAGTTTGGGAGTTTTTTTTTAATACATTTAGTTTTATTGGGGTTAACCTTTAAGTTAAATATTCTCACAATTTCAGAATTTATGGGTGAGCTTATCATAAAAATACAGTCAGCTTTTTCTTTGTGACCCACAAGTCTGTAACTTGTTAAACAACCTCACCTTATGTACAATATTATTTCTTGTTTGATGTGTAAATATTGTCTTTTTTTGTTACAGGCTTTCTAAGGTCAACAAGAAACTTGGGAGTGTTTATGCACTACAGATCAAATTTTCGGAGATATACGAATTTTGAAAATTGCAAGAACGGGACATTGATTAGGGATTGTGGATGGATTTTGTGATCTAAATTAGGATAAAATTGTTGGGAATATGCGAAAATGTATGCCGAGTAGTTTTTCTGGGAAATTGGAAGTAGGGACGTCGACCACTGAAGCAGTGGACCCGGCGCAGAGACCTGGTGCCTAGTTTGTGTTAAATCGACTAGATAAGCATAGTGTTTCAAAAAGATAGTGGAAAAATTATTAGAAGTTAGGGAAAATTGAGAAATAGAATTAGGATTAATATTAAATTTAAATAAGCCTGTGAGTGCGAGAGAGACAATTCTTTCTTAAAATCGCGAAAATAGCAGGAATGTCAAGTGGAAATATTGATAAGTAGGGCATTGGAATGTGTAGTGATATATAAACCACTAGAAAAAGTTAGAAACATTAATAGGCCAGTCATTAGATACATAAAAATAGTGTTTTGGTGCAAAAGGTCGCGGAGTTTTGAAACTTGGCAGAAATGTAAACTTGAAGGTTCTTAATATGCAGTTAAGTTTGCGACCTCGTGCGATCGCCGCTCGCGCCGCCATCTTGAAAAAATGGCGGTCAAAATCAGTTTTTTGTGAATAACTTGTTTTCTGTACGTTTTAGCAAAAGAAGTATTTAAAAGAAGTTGAAGAGAATAAACTTTGCTACAAAATAGCTATCTAAAGTTTTTTTGTCAGGCCAACAGTTTTCGAGTTACAGGACCAAATAATAGGGTGCATTATTTTAAATCTAATAAAAAGTGGGATTAGTAAGGTCCGTTTACCAATATCCAACAAATTAGTGATAAATTACCTTAAAACTGTTAACGCAGTTAGAAATATCGATTTATCGATGTTTAAAAAACATCAAAAACTGTTGCTTTTTCCCGAAGCGTGCTTCCCCCCTCTTATCCCCAAAACCGGCTATCCCACCGGCGCAGCGGGTTATTTCGCGCCACGTGTCGCATGTGGCGGTCAGTCAGTGTGCTTTGATCTGTCGTGGCAGCTATATGCACCTATATACACGCGTATATTATGGCGAATTTGAGGAGTTCTTGTGTTTCATTTGTGAAAAAACCTTAAACGAAGGAAAAAAGGTGTGAAACAAAAAGGGTTGGAGACATTTCGCGAGTGCAGTCAAAACGAAACGATGGTAAACTTAATATATTTTTAATGAATCGTCTATCTATTACTGTACATGACGAGTCGTAAACATTATATAAATAAAAACAATTAGGGGCGGCGCCAAACAACGCGAGATTTGATATTGTCTTGCGGATGCACCGTCATCATCGCGTAGATCAATTGTGCCGGAATTTGACTTCAAAAAGTGTTTTTATGTAGTGCAGAAATTACCGAAGAATATTTGAGACATTTGAAAAAAACCAGATTACCACTGGATCCAGTATATGAGGTAAGGACGTTAGAAATGGTAAAGAAAATTAAAACCCAGCTAAAAAAACGACATGGTGAAGGGGGCCGTGCCATATGTGACCGAATTGGACGGTATCATAATAACTTTTTAAAAAAAATTTTACGGGCCACTGCCATCGGAAAAGAAAAGAGGATACCGACCGGCTACTAACGTGATGAAGCGATGGACACTGGCGTAGATAAGGGGGAAGGGGGTACCCCCCCAGGAAATTTTTAAAAAGTCTGCAAAAATATGCACTTATAAAACAAATTAAATATTAAAAGTATTGGGAAAAAAAATTATTGATCTCTTCTATATCATTTTCAAAAAAAATATTTATTCCTTTTGCAATCTTATTTTAATATTGCGATAACCAGCTTTTTGATGTACTCGCCTCTTGTTTTGATGTTTTGTCTAGCGCTTCCAAATTTTTAACAATGTTTTGTCGGCGTTATAAACATAAAACGTAAGGTTTTTATACAGATGCTAACAATGAAATTAGATTGTAAAAACATTGGAAATTCGCTGAGTTGATCCATTAATTTAGAACAAATTTATTTGTAAAATACAGGGCATTAGTATAGTTACAGTGCAGTAGAGAAACATACGAAATTTAAAAAAGGGGATTAAAAATTTAAAACATTTTTTATGTGATATCTCAGACTGACAGGTATGTAGTTTTTTTTTTGCTATAATAAATTCTAATAATCCTGTATATTTTTAGAATGAGTAAGCGTGAAAGTCAAAAAACGTTGGATTTTTTTATTTGTAAGAAAAGTAAACAAACTGTTGAGAATATTGAGCAGTCTACTTCCACTGCCCAAGATTTTGAAAATGATCAAGAAAGAGGATTAAAGAATCCGCCTAACAAAGATTTTCCAAATTTAGACGAATCACAAAAGAAACATGGGGTTGCCCTATTTCCAGGGGTGGAAGACATAGGACATTATGTAATCAAAGTAATATATCCGGTATAGAAAATTCAATATTTTAAAAAAATGCATTTGTTCCCAAAACACATTTAACTTTCCATATTCCGTGCATCAAAAATGCAATAAAGAGATAAAATGCTATTTGTCAGAAAAACATTTTAACTCTTTTCATTGGCTAACATACTCCAATATGTTGGAGGGGCTATTTTGTAAATATTGTGTGATTTTTGCAAAAAGTGGGGGAGTACATAAAACAACTCCTCTTAATAAACTGGTTTTAAAACCTCTTCAAAAATATTCAAAACTTTTTGGCAAAGATGGCGATTTAGTAACCCATGATATTTCTAATTACCACAAGGAAGCCGTAATTTTAGGCAATCATTTTTTAGAAACTTTTCAAAATCCAGAAAAAAAAATAGTTAACATTTTAGATTCTAAACGCATACAGCAAATTAATGAAAATAGAATGAAGCTTAAATCTATAATAAATACAATTAACTTTTTGGGAAGACAAAATATTGCACTACGAGGACATCAAATTCAGAGGGATGTTACGGAATCTTCGGGTATAAAATGAAGGAAATTTAAGGAATATATTCGACACAGAATAGAAACCTGTGGAGATGATTTATTGTTAAAAGTCATTTTGAATCGGCCTCTTTCGAACTAAATACATAAGTCCAACAATTCAAAACGAATTAATAAATTGTTGTGGGATGAAATCGTCAGTATAAGAATAAAAAAAGTTAAAAGCAGTAAATACTATAGTGTCATTTTCGATGAAACAACAGATATAAGCAGAATTTCGCAGATGTCTCTGGTAGTACGGAATTTGGAGAAAGATATTATACGAGAAGATTTTGGGTTTTTTGGATTGTCATGCGGAAAATTATGACGAATATACGCAAGAACCCATTCTGACTGGTGAAATCCTGGGAAAAACTGTAGTATCATTTTTAAAACGGGTAGGTTTACCTTTGGAAGACTGTATTGGTATCGGCACAGATACATGCAGCGTAATGTTGTCAGACCAGAAAGGAGCGGTTTCAGAAATACAAAAGAGCGCAATTAATGCTATTAAATGTCCCTGTTACAGTCACACCCTTAATCTCTCAATCTCAAAATCAAGTAACGTCCAGGATATAAGAAATGCTGTGGGGACTATAAAAGAGACAATACACTTTTTTAATGCTTCACCCAAAAGAAATAAAGTATTAAAATTTGTTAATTGTGAAAATTTAATAACTCTTAGCGAAACTAGATGGTCTGAACGACATGACGCTGTGTTAAAATTCAAAATTTCGTTTAGTAATATCATTCAGGCTTTGGAACTAATATCCCAGTGGAAGGATGGGGAGTTTTTCAAAAGCGCAGTCGCTTATAGATACGCTTTTGAAATCGAACTTTATAGTATCTCTATTTTGTTTAAGCCATTTTTTAAGTTTGACAGTAAAGTTAAGTAAAATTTACAGAAAAAGAATATAGACAAAGCTCTAGCACAATCACTTATTGAAAATATAATATCAACTTAACCAAAAGAGAAATAATGTAGATATCTGTTTTCACGAAATATTTCTGAAGGGGCAAACCCTGCACAAAAAAAATGGGTATCATGTTGTTAACTCGCGTAAATATGCGTCAAAGACATCGATTTAATTTTTTAAACTGACAATCCAGAGGACTATTTTGTA
Source organism: Listronotus oregonensis (assembly GCA_019359885.1). Lineage (NCBI taxonomy): Eukaryota > Metazoa > Arthropoda > Insecta > Coleoptera > Curculionidae > Listronotus > Listronotus oregonensis. The sequence continues at coordinate 25,746 of JAHBCN010008888.1, read as the reverse complement.
TTAGTATTTTTATACCTCTTCTAGACGATGTCATTCAGGATTTAAATTGTTTTAATTCAGAGTTGTTTAGTGCATTAGAAATTATGAATTTACTACCAGCGACACTTCTACAAAAAACAAAATCGAACCAAATTGTTAAAAACCCAAATTTGGGGAATACTTGTCAAATGTTTTAAATAAAAGCCAGGAATTTATGTTCTCCATACTAGAATCAGAAATAGATTTATGATAAATTTGGAAGAACTGCAAAGATCGGGATATTTTTTTTAAAAAACATTTTTATTATGCCACAGAGAATTTATCCCCATATACATTTATCTTCACATTTAATATGGGTGATGCCTGTTAGTGTGGCTTTCCAGTAGGCGACTAGTAGGATTAGCCCTGCTTCACGCACATAGAGAAGTATAAATTAATTCAGTTTGCTGTTTTGGACAGGTTCGCTAATTTACAGAACAGGCATCTAGATTTAATTCTTTAATTTCATTTTATTAGGCAATTAAAAAATTTTTTGCTTTGTTTTCATTAGTTTTATTTGTAAACTACCGACCAGCAATCTGATGGCTTAGAATTTAAGAATTTAGAATTTAAGAATCACTTATCCTAAAAGGAACACCTAAAATTTTGTAATAGTAGACCATGATAACCTAAATGTATTTTGTTTGTCTGGGAATTGTAAAACTAAAAAAACTGTTTTAGATTTAGAAAATGTACTTTTAGTTGTTTGAAGTTTTAAAGCTTATTTGTTTTTCCATGTGAATTTATGTTGGAATGTTGAAAATTTTTCTATATATATATATATATATATATATATATATATATATATATATATATATATATATATATATATATATATATATATATATATATATATATATATATATATATATATATAGCGCATTACCCCCAGAAAAAAAAATTATCTACGCCACTGGCGATGGAAGAAATTTATACTTATCTAGAAATGAATGGCGAAGAATGTCAATTTTCCATGGATGAACTGATCAATGTTATCCAGGGAGATTATCGTCCAGATGCGAGAACAGTAAAGGCACGGTTATTACAAAAATATAAAGACGATATTTCTATTATTGCAACTTTTAAACAAACTATAGTCTGCTTCCGAAATACTGGTTTTAAAATATTAACAGATTCATGGTATGCATCAAAGAAGAATTGAAGAAGAACGTTTAAGAGTTGTGCGAGCGGCGGCAGACATTATTTTGGAAGACATCCGTTCTAAAGTGTACAAAACAAAGGAATATCCACCCACGGATAGATTTCTCGAAGAAGTTGATACATTAATACCACCAACGTTAGCTCATTTCCTCGAACAAGTCATTGTCAAACATAAACGTGGTGATGTACAAAAATGGCACATTAAGTGTAAATCAATAGCCCATGCGATTATTGCGTCTGCAAGACCGCGGTCATTTTTATCACCGCTGCAAATTGGCGTTGGTACATACCTTTATAAAAAATTCGGCTCTAAGCAACTAATAGATGTGTTGTCAGCATTGGGGTTTTCCGCATCGTACAGAGAATGTGTTTTATTTGAAATATCCGCCATTATGCGTCCCCCCATCACAATACTTGAAGAAGCTTTTTCGCAATTTATCTTTGACAATGGTGACTTCAATATAAATACATTGGATGGATTAAACACATTTCACGCTATGGGAGGAATTCACTGCGTGACACCCAGGGATGCCATTGCTCCAGATCAATCAATTCCCCGTAGAGAAACAATGCCGTCCGCTAAGGTCGTTGGACAGTTTGGGAATATCCCGGTACAAATGTTTAGAAAAAGTAATGAGTCGGGATTGCAAAAAATTGTAATACAAAACCTAGGGGCAATGCATCCAAGTAAGAAGGAAGTTTTACCCTCATCTTGTGATGTATTATGGCTTTATGCTAAATATTCAAACATACCATCGATAGGAGGTTGGAACGGTTTCATGGAGGAAGCAACTCAAGACCAACAATTTAAAAGATCACAGATATTATGTTTGCCGTTTATTAATGCACCGCCCACTAACTACGATACGGTATATACTGCTCTTCTGTCAGCCGCCAACAAATGCAGAACTTTAAAACAAAAAATTTGTTTTGTCACATTTGACCAGCCGCTTTATTTTAAGGCTAGAGATATTGTAGCCAGTCACTGTGGTCCAGAGTTGGAGAACGTTATTCCCCGTCTTGGTGGTTTTCACACTGTAATGTCTTTCATGTTCTGTATAGGTTATTTAATGAGTGGCAGCGGTTTGAAAGAGCTTTTATCCACTGTCTACGCCGAACATTCCGTAGAAAAAATGCTTAGCGGGCATGCATATGGAAGGGCTATCAGGGCTCATATTTTATGTCATCAGGCGATAGCAAATATCGTGTGGCATGATCTAGACTTGTCAGATGAAGAAACAACTGAATTAGCCATTATATTCAACGACATGGATAGATCCGCTGTTCTGAAACTGGACAATAATTGCGTCAAATCGGTTGAACGAAAATTCCGAGATCGTTTAGTTCAACTTGAATCCAATGGCCCAACAGCAAAGCTTTGGGTGCAATATTTCCGTATGATTTCCTTGCTAAAATGTTTCATTCAAGCAGAACGTATGGGAGACTGGCACCTTCATTTGGAGACCATGCAACAAATGCTACCATACTTCCATGCTTGTGGCCATTTTCTTTATGCAAAGTCAAGCCATCTGTACTTACAAGATATGTTTGCACTAGAAGAAAAAATGGACACCAATGAATACGACCTCTTTACTAGGGAAGGATATTTTACCATCAGAAGGTCGAACAAATTTTGGTCTGGGATATGGTCAGACATGACCATAGAACAAACATATGCGCGCCATGAAGAGCACTGGAGGTCTTACACATGGACGTGGAATGACAGACAGTGTCTTAACCATGTGGACGCTAGGAATGGTATATTTGCACAATGTCTGTGAGAAAATAGAAGAGTTCAGTGCAATTTCACTAAGCACAACTGAACAGCATGTGGACATGCGGCCAACGCGTATAACACGGGACGAAAATGATGTGGCAAAGCTTGCAGACTGGTTATCGCAACACAATCCATTTCCGCAACTCGATAGTTTACTCTCCATTAAGAGTGGAGGCGTTGGTGATAAAACATTAAACTGCCACATGGCACAAGAAATTGGTGCCTCAGCTATGGCAAAAACTGTGGGGAATAACTTTGGTTCCATTAAATTTAAGCGTAAAAATGCTGTCCTTTCCTTAGGAGCTGCAAGAAGCGGTATCAAAGTTGGTAATAGTCCTGTTTCTATAAATCCCGTCTTATTATTTCAAAGAATTTGTATAGCCAAAAAAAGTAATGAGGAATTAAAAAGCTATTTTAAGTTTGAACTCGCTCCATATCCCCTATCACTTTTTAATGAAGATGGCATGCGAAAGGGAACAAAATCATCCCTATATAAAGCGTTTTCTCCAGTAAACGAGCCTTTACAACAGGATAACAACATTTTGTATGTTTTGGACGGTGGCAGTTTATTGCATCGTATGGTATGGCATCGGAATGATTCATATGAACAAATCTGCATGAACTACATTCAACATATCCGAAGGCACTATGGTGATAACGCAACTGTAGTCTTTGACGGTTATCCAGCAGATGCAGCTAGCCGCAATACGAAGAGTGCAGAAAGATATCGGCGCTCTAAAGCACAAGTATCCACTGATGTAATTTTTGACGAAGCAATTACTCCACCAGTTTCGCAAGAAAAATTTTTATCGAGAGATAATAACAAAAGAAATTTAATTTCGATGTTAATGTCGAAGCTTAAAGAACATAATTTCACATCAAAGCAGGCAGTAGAAGATGCGGATGTACTTATTATTCAGACAGCCATCGACATGTCATCATCTTTTACGCGTGTTTTTATTGTCGGAGACGATATCGATTTATTGGTACTATTAACTGCAAAGGCAAGTGACAAAGAAAACATTTTTTTGCTAAAACCAGCGAAAGGAAAAACAGCAAGAGCGCTTTATTCAACACAGAGTCTTAATTATAAAGAAGCTGTTGCAGAGAACATTTTATTTTTGCATGCCATCAGCGGTTGTGATACCACATCTGCCCTTTTTAATAAAGGGAAATTAAAGTTTCTTAGTCTCCTGGATGCAAATTATTCATTGCTTAAGAAAATAGAAATTTTCCATGACCTCGAAGCAGATATAAATGCTGTCGCTGCGACTGGAGAAGCCTTCCTAGTGGCATTATATGGCGGTTCGTTTGAAAAGGACACATTGGATTCGCTTCGATTCCAGCATTTTACAAAGTCTGTGTCCAATAATAAATTTAATCTTGCGTCCCTTCCACCCACAAGCGATGCTGCAAGGCAGCACTGTCTGCGAGTTTATCATCAAGTTGCGATGTGGTGTGGCAGACATAAAGATCCTGAGCAATATGGCTGGCAAAAAACGTTGAATGGGCTCGATGCTGTTCGGGCTACGTTAGACGCAGCCCCAGACGCCATTTTAAAAACAATATCCTGCAAATGTAAAAAAGACTGTACAGGAGCATGTGGATGTCGGAAAACAGGGTTAAAATGCTCAGTACTCTGTTTAAATTGCAACGGCACTGCATGTGAAAACACTCCTGATTTGGTAGTTGATTCTGATTCTGAAGACCCAAACGAGGATGATGACTTTATTTCGTTGGGGAGGGTACTAGAAGAGGCAGATGACACACAAAATTTAACAGATAGTGAACAAAATGAACCAGGAATATCCCATGGTACAAAGCTACAAAAAAGGTGCATGTAAGCTTGAAATGTGGAATAGGCCAACTGGGGATACCACGTTAAAAAAACGCGCCGATCAACTCTACCTCTTGGGTGGTGTGGAAACGATTTGATAAATTACTCTTTAATAATTTTAATAAACCAAACAATTTTATAATAGGGTAATTTATAAGTAATATATGAAAAATAACATTTAGTTAAACATTATACGGGATTTAGAAAAAATTACTCCATTACGCGGTCTTGTAACTCGGAAACTATCGGCCTGACAAAAAAACTCAAGAAAGCGATTTTGTAGCAAAATTTATTCCCTTCAACTTCTTTCAAATACTTGTTTTCCTAAAACTTACAGAAAACCAGTTATTTCCAAAAAACTGATTTTGACCGCCAGCGGCGGTCGCACGAGGTCGCAAAATTAATTGCGTATTAATAACCTTCAAATGACCATTTCTCCCAAGTTTCAAAACTCCGCAACCTTTTGCAAGCTAAAATGTATCTAATGACTGGCCTAAAAAAAGGGTTTACGGAGGAATTTGGTAAATAAAGTGACAAATAACGTTAACGTTACCGCAAGTCGGGACTTGCGGTAACGGTATTGGAATAATTTCGAAGGAGTATAGGTGTCGGGAACGAAAAGCGGGAATATCGGGACTAAAAGCGGCGTGTGGGTGCGCGCGTTAGGGGGCTGGGAACATTGCCTGTAAATTTCCCGGCTTTCCCTCCAATACTTGGGAACATATTGGCAAAAGACCATTTTCCGGGTATCAGGGGCACAGGAGTGAATAGCAGGTGTGTGGAACTTTGATCCCCAATAACTCGAGAACTAATAAAGATACAGGCGTGATTCAAAACTATAGTTAGGACACGCCGTAGTATCATTTTATGCGATAAAAAGTGCGCCTTAATAGGGGAAAATTCCTGGGAAAATTGTGGAAATGGGAAAAGTTAAATGGAACGGGGTGTATCTGAATACAAATTAGGAAAGAACACATTAAGTGAATTATAAAGGTGTACCAGAATTAACTTTAAATAGTGCGAGGAGACTCCTAAAAAAAAAACAAAAAAAAACCGGTGAATCGTATGAAAATAAATTAAGCATGCTATACGAGTAACAGAGAAGCAAAATGGACAATAAAAAAAGGGGTTTTACCACACTGGCGGATGAAGAAATAGAAAGTTTAAATAGCACTATGGAAATACCAAAAAGACCACCCTTGAGCAGAACACCACCAGAAAACCAGATGCGACTTAACACGAGAGCGAGGAATCTGTTTGCCAACATCAAGCAAACAGAACAGGAACACGCAGCTTACTTGGAACTGTCATTGGATGAAGTGGAGATAAGGAAACAGATGGAGACGCTAGAGAGTGAGACCGAGAAGGCATCAGAGGAGGAAAAGACAAAGATAAAAAAGAAGAAGGAAGTGTTTAAAGATAGACTAGAACAAAAGATAAGAATAAGGAAAGAGAAGGAAAGGAAAGAACAGGAAGATCAAGAATATGTCAGGAAATTAGAAAAGAAACAAAAACAGGAAGAAGAAAGAAGAAGGAAGCAAGAACAGAGGGATAAAGAAATTGCATTAGAGACGCAAAGAAAGCTGGAAGAAGAGGAGAAAAGAAAAGAGGAGAGAATATACAGAAGAAGCTGAAGCGACAAGGGGCCTGGAAAAAGCAATCTAGACGTTAACGAGGGAGCTATATGGGGCACTGGATGGAACTCTAATGACAGTTTAGATGTAATAAAGGATAATCTGGGTGCAATCTCGGAAGCGTCAACGCAGGTTAGGAACGGGAAAGTTTACTTTAACATGGAACATTGGTTTAAAATATCCAATAGTGTCAAATTAGTACAAGACGAGGTCTTGAAAATAGTGAAAGAGAACACTGAATTAAAAATAAGGTTACAGTATTGAATGAAAAGGGCGAATGATTATAGAGAGTTCATAAAGGAAAGGAAGGATTACGAAAAGAGTATCAAATATGTAAAGGAAGAACTAGCGAGGATGAGCGAAAGAGTGAAAGAGTGTATGAATGAGGGAGTACAGACGGGAAGGAAAACGCGCGGGTTGGCAGTGAAAGAGGGTATGAATGAGGGGGTACAGAAGGGAAGGAAAAAAACGCGGGTTGACAGTGGATATAGACGTCAATGATGTTGAAACAGAGACGGAAAGAGGAGCAACAACCGAAGACATAGACATGGAGTGGCAAGTGAGCAGCAAATGGAAAAAAGCCTTAAAAACAAAGAAAACTTATGCAGAACTGACAGCTACAGGCAGAACGCAAAAAACGAAAGAAAACAACACAGCAAGAGCCAAGACAAGGATGGAAGACGCCGGAAATTAAGCCCAACAAGGAGGTTAAGATACAACAGAAAGAAAAAGAACAAGGAACGTCGACAGCTACGATAGTAAGGAATACGTTAAAGAAAGCAGGTATAACAGGAGGAATTAAACATTGGAACCAGTTGCCAAGCGGAGACGTCGTAATGGCATTCGAGAATGACAATAAGAAGGAGGAAATATGCTTCCTCCTACTAACGGAACCGAATTTGCAAACTAAAGAGGCAAAGGTAAGTGATCCACTAATTTTGATAACGGGAATTGAAAAGGGTTTGACAGATGTGGAAATACAGGAAGGAATCTGGTATGAAAATAAAGATATAAGGGAATTGGAGGAAAAGGAGGGAATAAAACTGGAAGACTTTCAAGTAGTAGCGAGAAGAAACTGTAGATCAAAATTTAAAGAAAACGTAGTTATAAGATCGCCTCTTGTAATGTTTAACAAGATCAGGAATCTTGGAAAAATCAACTTTTACTTTGTATTACGATACGTAGAGGAGTACCTGGACATTCCTATATGTTTCAGGTGCTCAAGATTTGGACATGTAATGAAATATTGCAGAGAGACGAACAAGAGGTGCGAAAGATGCAGTGGAGATCACGATTGGTGGGACTGTTTAGCGATAGAAATGAACTGTCCGAACTGTGAACAAGCAGGGTTTAAACCGAGGAATCACGGGGCAAGGGACAAAAGGGGCCCAATTTATGAGCGGAAAGTGGAGCAGCATAGAGGACTATAAACTACACGGTATAATGGGGGGCCTGAAAATATTACAAATAAACATAGGAAGGGGAAAGCATGCGACAAACTTAATGAGACAATACGTAAAAATGGGGAATTATGACATAATATTAATGCAGGAACCCTATAGGTCGGAAACCGAATGGACGGGATATAAAAAGTATGGGAGGAGAGATAGCAAATCGGTAATATGGACGAAAAAGGAATTGGAGGCAATACAAATAGATCGAGCATGTACAAATAATGTCACAACTATATTGACGAAAGAAGAAATAGCTATTGTTGGCATATATCAGGAGCCAGGAGGTACTGATATTAACAGGGTCACTGAAGTGGGAATGAAAGATGTTAGGATGTGGAAGAAGAATGTAATGGGGGGTGATTTCAATGCAAAAAACCCATTATGGGGAGGAATGGACATGGATGAGAAAGGAAGAGTTATGGAAGAGTGGATGGCAGTGAATAATTTAGATTGTGTGAATGATGCAGATCAGTTGTCTACGTATAGTAGCACACGAGGCAATAGTTGGGTGGACCTAACGGTATGCAAGAATGTGTTAGTGAGGGAGTGGAAGGTTGAAGACGAGGAAACACTCAGTGACCACAGGTATATAACAATGACCTTGGAGGGAAAAGAAACAAAGGTAAAAGAAAGGTAATGTACGACTTCGCTAATACAGATTGGGGGAAAGTCGAGACAAAAATAAGCCAGTTTAATCATGAAAACAAAGGGAAAGTAGAGGGGATAACAAATTCGGAATTTGAAGTTTTTGTCGAAGATTTTCAAAATGATTGCAAGAAAGTATGCTCCAAATATATCAAGAAAAAAGTTATATCAGTAAGGAAGGACTGTCAGTGGTGGGACATAGAACTGAATCATGCGAGAAAAGCAGTAAGACGTACAAGGAGGAGCTGGCAGAAAGAAAGGAATACAGAGGCTAGAGAAGAGAAAAAGGTACATTACAGGGAGGCAAAAAGAAATTTTAACAAAATGGTTGGTGATAAGAAACAGGAGGCAATCAGGAGGGAAATCGAGGAATTAGCAGAAGAGGAACCGTGGGAAAGGGTATGAAAGTTTTTGGGGAATAAGGAAATAGAAAAGGGAGAGATCAGCATTGAAACAGAAAATGGAGAAATAATCACGGATGAGGACGAAAAATATAGATACCTAATAAGAAAACACCACCCGGGATATAAAGAAGACGAGATAAAACACTATATGACATACAAGAGACAAAAGAAAATTTACCAGGCAGAGATCGAAGAAACAATTTTAACATTCAAGAGAAAGAAAGCGACGGCGTCAGACAGAATCCCTATTGAAGCACAGCTACACATTTGGAACGGAGCTAAGAAACTATTGCAGACTATCTATAATGAATGCTGGAGAAGAGGAATTTTCCCTAAATGTTGGAAGAGGCTGATCTGGTCTGGGTACCGAAACCTGGTGGAAAGGGGCACAGGCCGATCAGCCTGCTCCGGCGCAGGGGAAACTTTACGACAAAATGCTCAACCAACGACTTAAGGTATATTATGAAAAAGAAAGACTTTTCAACGAAAGACAGTTCGGCTTCAGGCAAAATATGGGAACGGTAGATGCAGTTCAAGAACTTATGGATACCATCAGAAAGAATAAGAATGAAGGAAAACATCAGTTGGTGGTAGCACTGGACCTTTCGAACGCCTTCAAGGTGGCAACTGACAAGTCAATCGATATGGAAATGAATAGGAGGGGAGTAGGTAGGAATCTGACCAGAGCATGCCTTGCCTTCCTGCAAGACAGAAGAGTCGGGTCAGGTAGGATTAAACTTGACGTAGTTAGAGGGTGTCCGCAAGGATCGAGCCTGGGACCGACCTTGTGGCTCCTAGTAATGGAGGATTGGTTTAGGGAAATGAACGATGTGAATGAGGTTCTGGACATGGAGGCGAACAGGAATATTGTACCAGGATACGAAATTAAACATGAGAAGGTGAGAACACAGGCATACGCGTTACCAGTTACTAATAATTAGGGAAACTTCGGTTAAGGACATACAGAAAACGTGGAAAGAGTATGGGAAGCATGCAAGAGATGGGAAGGACGAAATTTCTTAAAATATAACGATTCGAAAACCGAAGCAATGTTCATCCCAGCCAAGGGTACGGTACGTGAGCCGGTAATTAAAATTAATGACGCAAAGGTCAAAATAAAAGACACGTTAAAATACCCTGGTATTGTCATTGACAAAAAAGAACTATATTTGGACCACGTAAAGCAAGTCAGGATCAAAGTAGCGGAAAAGGCTAATAAAATAAGGGGCCTAATTAAAAGAAAAGCAGGGAATACGAAAGGAGCGACTAAACTTATCTATGAACGTGTAATAAAGCCACCAATCTTATATGGAGCTGAAGTGTGGGGGAAAAAATCCGAGGACAGTAGAATAAAAAAGCAGCTAAATGCAATCCAAAGACCGTGGATGCGCGGGATGATAAAAGCGTACAGAACGACTGAAACTGAAACCCTACAGACTGTTACAGGTACGGCACCACTAGAAGTGGAGGCGCTGGCAAGACATAGATACAAATCACAGATGAAACCTCTGGAAAAAGTTAATAGTGGAGAGTGGGTGACTTATGCGCAGATGGAAGAAATTACTAGAAAGCTTAACAACGGCTATAATCAAGAAGTAAGAATGTACGTAGATGCTTCTAAAAGGAATGGGAAAACGGGCTTAGGCTTGGCAAAGCAAGAACGTGGTTTATGGACAACAAAAAACAAAAGGATAGAGGACGATACAGACATTAATGAAGCGGAATTGGAGGCTATAAAATGGGGACTGGAGGAGAGCTTGGAAGCATCGAGGAGGGGCTCAAACATTACTATATACACGGACTCAAGGATTGCACACGCAAAGATAATGAAAAGAAAAACAGAGTGTACTACAGATACAGAGGGGCCTAAGTGACTCAACAACAATAAAGATAATATGTGAACCCCATGGGCGAGGTGGGAAATCAATAGGAAACATGAGGTCTCATAATGAGGCGGGGGAAGCTTGTACCAATGAAAACGTGGAAGAAATGAGGATGAAGAGGGATAATAAGATAATAAGAAAGAAAGAAAGAGACAAATGGATATTGAGAAGGTGGCAGCATATATGGGATAATACTGGAAAGGGCAGGGAGGCTTACTTAATGTGCAACAAAGTGGGGAAGGACCGCTTGGAAATAAATAAAAAGAGTATACAAATAATGACAGGTCATGGGAATTTAAGAAGCTATCTTTAAAGATTTAAACTAGGGGGATACGGGCTAGGCTATAGAAGGGATAAATGTTAGTGTGGAGTGGGTGAAAGTGAGAGTGTGTGGCATGTGAAGCATGAATGCATGAGAACAGACAGAAAAGAAGCAAGAGAGAAACTATTGAGTGAAAGGGGTTTTTTAGATATGCAAGTGAGAGACAATGAAGGACGCAGCAATAAAACCGAAATATGGTTCCTGAACTGGTGGGGGGACAAGGTCATTGATGATGACATGCAGTTGCACCCGGGTTAACCTTCGAATTAGATTAGTTAAGTATAGGGAGTAATTGTATAGATTCATAGAGTGGATGTACATATAGAGCAGAATAAGTTAATACAAATTGTTAGCATTAATAAGGCAAAATAAAGATAAAAAAGTGGGTCTTCTTTCTCCGCGGTTTCCGTCGGCCCTCTCGATCTTCTGCTTGCGGAGGGTGGAGTGGGAAGACGAGGAGACGTGGAGGTTAGTAGGGGTTCTTTTGAGAGTGGTTTCTGCTAGATAGAGGAGTTTTTTTGTAGATTAAAGCCGAAAGGCGGGAAATCATATAAACATCCTTAATGCCCCCTACCCCCTCCCTGACGTACTCTCTCGGACTTCCCGCGCGCAGACACTGCCACACCCACACTGCAATGACAAGCGTCTACGTTAAGGCGGAAACTAAGCTTTCGGTTATTTCCGCGTCTATTCGAGGGTCCGAAGGCGGCCCGCGAAATAAAATATGAAATTGATTGTGTGTGATTTTTTTATATAAAGCTGGTAGATGGGCAGTTTAAATAAAATAACTTTTTATTAGTAATTATGTACATTATCATGTATTTTTAACCAACACTTACATGTAAAAACCCTTTATCATTCAGGGATTAAGATTAAAATGTATCTATACTTCTGAATACATATTTTTTATATAAATATTATGAAGAACAAAATAATAGTTATTTATTATAACATGTGTTTTAAGGAGAATTTTTCTCCCAACAGTAGCGTACATACGGGGGGATATGGGGGATATATAATAAATATCTCCCCAAGGACCACGAAATATTGGACATTTGAGCAAAATTCCACACACGTTATTTGAAAAAATCCATGTGGACCAAGACCAAGTTCTGGGTATGCTACTGTATCCCAAATGTAAATATTGTAAATTATGGATTTAAAAGTTGGATAGCAACTGAATTTTTGTCCATTTGACTTATATTTGACCCTTTTTTGGACTTTTTTTAGAGGTATTTCTTGTTGCATACAGACGCCTTTGGGAATATTTTTTTTTATTATTTGGCTGTTTTTCGGTTTGCTACAATCCGGTTGGCATGATTCGCAAATCATTTTGGCTTCTTAAAGCAGCCAGTGTTGGATCTATGGGAGCTGTAACGGAAATTTTGCTTCCGGAAATTTTCGTTTCCCCTCGTTCGTTTTCGTTCAACTCGCTGAACTCGCTCCTCCCGCACGTGTAACACAAAACGGTGTTTTAGGTTTGAATTTGAAACGTCCGTTTTTGTCTCCGCCCGTGATTTGATTATTTTTAATTTCAACATAATCGGGTACCTATTTGTGGTTTTACGGCTTTTACTTATTCTAAGGGTAAAATATGGCTGAAGTAATGTGCAGTTTGTGTCTAAAACATTTTCAAAACCATCCCAAAATGCACTCTAAAAAATTTCATCCTAGTAAGTAATTGAATACTGTATTACATTTTACACCATTAATTTACAACTTTATATCCCGCCAAGGTCTATAACTATAAGTGTGATATATGTAACAAAAAATTTTTGTACCGCAAGAATTTATCTTCTCATCAACGAACTCATCACTGCCCAGAGTCAACAACAGACAAAGTGGAACTTGTAATGAAGGTAATACCTGACTCTACTTCCTATAAATTAATCTAGAATACCACACCGTGTCAAAAAAATTGTATAAAAAACTAGGACACACTTCATATTATTTTTTAAACACCTCTGTCCATGTATGTAGGTATACCAACCTAACTCTTAACATGGAAAACGTCTTATGAAAGACAAAATTTGGCTCAGAAAATTGCTGCAAAAATAGCATTCAAAAGCATTTTGGATGAAATTCGGGATTCTCTAATAATTCAGATCTTCAAAGAATCCATTTGCTCACGAGGAAAGATCTTCATAATATAGAGCAAGGATATAATTTGAATGCTCAATCAGTGCGCCATAAAAGTGATGCTATTAGTGTGGATGCCTGGGTAAAAGAAATGGAAGAAACAGATAATTGTGTATTGTTTTACAAGCCGCAGGATACAAGTAGCCCTCAATATTCATTCTTAAACCAAGAAGATTTTGTTTTAATTATAATGAATAAAGCACAAATGACAATGCTTAAGAAATATGGAACTGATTGTATCTGCATTTATGGAACACATGGGCTTAATAATTATGGTTTTGAACTTCATACAATTTCAGTTCTAGATAATATTAGAGAAGGATTCCCAGCTGCATTTTTGATCTACAGTCGTTCTGATCAGGAAATAATGACTCTTTTTTTGGCAGTCTTAAACAAAAATAAGAAGCTGAAGTTAAGCCAAAAGACTTCATGTCAGACATGACAGATTTTTTCTATAATGCTTGGGTGCTGGTCATGCAACCAGCAAAATTTAGGTATGTAGGTATATAATAATACAGTACCGAGCAAAAGTAGAGAAACAATATATTTTTTTAATAAAAACCGTGTTTGATTGACTACTGGCCATAAATAAACTCTGGGATTATTTACTTATGTCCACATCTATGCAAAAACATGTTTGGTATTTCCATATCTTTGTTTGTAAAAATGGAAAGCACTTTTATTTATTTTGTGAGGAGCAAAAGTAAAGAAACATTTTTATAATACCTAGTTTAAATTCACTGATTGTCCAGTAAAGAAGTAAATGCCTCGTGGAATCACTTTGCCACTACATATAAAACAATTAATAATATCAAAATATCAGTCAGGAAATAAGCAAGCTATAATAGCAAAGCAGCTAAGTTTAAATCGATCAGTAATTTCCAAAACAATTAAGCTTTACCGCCTCAGAAAATCTCTAATAAGTCCTCCTAAAACCGGAAGGCCCAGGAAAACGTCACCTAGTAAAATAAAAACGTTAGCTCTTAAAAATCCATTTACAACAGCTGTTGGTATAAAAAGTCAACTTGAAGAAGTAAATGTCAGTGTTCATACTGTTCGAAGACGTTTAAGGGACGGCATTTTATGGGTTAGACGTTCTAATAATAAAAGGTTTGATCCCAAGTATACCCTTGGCACTAATAAATATGGTGGGGGAAATGTTCAAGTCCGGTCGTTAAATGGGTCATATTGTTCGAATTGATGGTATTATGGATAGGATCAAGTACCTGGAGATATTAAGCAATACTATGGTGCCCTATGCAGAAGAAAATATGCCTTTACAGTGGCGATACCAGCACGACAATGATCCAAAGCATACGGCTAAGATAGTAAAAAAATTTTTGAGGATCAAAATATTACCGTTAAAAAATGGCCAGCTCAGAGTCCGGACCTGAATTCCATAGAGAATCTGTGGGATTTAGTTGACAAGAAAATTCGAGCCGAACATTCAGAAAAATTTAAAAATGGTGCTGAACTGTTTGAAGCTATTGAAGCTGCCTGGACGTCTGTACCCAAGGACACTATAAGAAACCTGATTGGCTCAATGAAGAGGAGATGTCTGGCGATTATTAAAAGTAAAGGATATGCAACCAAGTATTATTGTTTTTTTTTTAATATTTAATTTAAAAGTTGTTTCTCTACTTTTGCTCCCTGCATTTTTTCACAATCTGTAGCATAGGTCTTTAACAAGCATATAAAATAAATATTTTGTTTAATTTAACACTTTAGTATTACGCCTAAATAAAAAAAATGTTATTTTTTTAGTAGTACATAATAATAAATAATTGTGGAAAAAAATAAAATGTTTTTCAATTTTGCTTGTTACTGTATGTGTAGCTAGTGTATGTACTAGTATGAATCACTATAGACTCTTTATAGTGATTTAAATTATAGGACAGGTTTCTAAAGCAAACTGTTTTACTATACCTACTTATTGTTTTAGACTTTATTGTTCGTGGCATGTGGTTCGAGCATGGAGGAAAAATTTGAATAAAATTAAATTAAAAGAGAAGCAAGTAAGTAGATACAATGTTTTTAATTATTTAATAATTTATATGTATATATTTGTGTCTTTAAGCTAACCATTTATAAAGAATTAAGAACCCTGATGTTAGAGACAGATGTGAATGCATTCTCACTAATGATTCAAAATTTTCTTAGAAATCTCTTAGAAGATACCGACACTGTATAATATGGTATAACTGTACTAATAATATGTTTGATTTAAAGTCATGGCATCCATTGGTATGCAACCCTCTGTGCATATAATATATTGTGTTGCCTACCAAAAAGAATGTCATTGTTCCCAAGCGGGCCGCAGTCTTGCGCGTCTAGTGCTAGACAAGTGATGATTCGTTGTAAATGTTGTAATGTGTAAAACGTTGATTAAAATAACTAGAGAAATAAACTATTGTTTTATTTCAATAATCAACCACATTATACATGGTGTCAGGTTGCTAGTGAACCTACAGTTGTAACGGGAGTGTGAAAAATAGTGTAATTCTCGACTTGTTTTTTGTCCGGCAGATCGCTTGTTGTTTGTGCCGCTTGTGAGACAAAATGGAGAACTATTTTAAACCCCCAGAGCCGCTTGTGCTTGAAGGAAACATCTCAAATAACTGGAAGAGATTTTCCCAGAAATTTAGTTTTTTTTCAAAGGCCACTGGTTTGGATACCAAGGATGAAGATAAGCAAATTGCTTGCTTTTTATCTTTGATTGGCGATGACGGCCTTGACTTGTTTAATAGCTTTACCTTTGAGACGGGTAAGGATAAGATTTTGAAAGAAATAATCCGCAAATTTGAGGAACATTGCGCCCCTCAGAAAAATGTAATATTTGAAAGGGCAAAGTTCAATACCATAGTGCAGAAAGAAGGGCAGTCTTTCGATAGCTTTCTGACTGAGCTCAGAAAGGCAGTCAAAACGACAGAATATCCCAATCAGGAAGAAATGATTAGGGATAGGATTGTAATAGGCTTGAAAGAGACATCTAGCAAAGAAAAATTAATGAGAGAGGCATCACTAACACTAAATAAGGCCATAAACTTCTGTAGAGCGACAGAGACTAGTAAAGATCAAGTTAAAACCTTGGATAGTGAATCGAGAATAGATGCCTTACAAGCAAGCACATCTAGAGTGTATAGTAAGCATGAGAATAAACCAGACAAGAAAAGGGACCTCTATAAATCATGTAAAAATTGTGGTTACAAACATAGGTTTGGGAACAAGTGTCCTGCTGATGGAAAGACGTGTGCCAAATGCCAGGGACGTGATCATTTTGCCAAAGCGTGTCCTGAGAAAAATGATACTGGGAAAGGCAAATCCAAGAAAAAAGTACATTGTGTGTTAGCAGAAAAAGACACCTCGGAAACAAGTAGTGATGACTATGAGTTTTTTGTGAGTTCGGTAGATACAGTTCGTAAAGCAAACAAGATCACTGCAGAGACCATGTGGACAAAAGATGTGTTGGTTAATGGTAAGCGTGTGACATTCAAACTAGACACGGAGCTGAGGTAAGCACCATACCTTTAGACATTTTAAAAGAAGTTGCCCCAAATTTGTCCATAAAAAAGACAAATATTACTTTGTTGTCATATGGTAATCCAAGCTTCAAGTTGAAGTGTTTAGGTGAAGTTGTGTTAGAGTGCCAAGTTAAAGAGAACACAGAAAAAATTTCCTTTGTTGTTGTGAATGCTAAGGAACAAATTCCTTTGCTAGGGTTGCAAAGTGTAAAATTAAACTTAGTAAAGAGTGTTCTTATGTAAACAAAATTTTTTAAAACTTAGATGATGTTGTTTGTAAATATAAATGTATTTGAAGGGTTAGGACGATTTCACACAACACCATATAACTTTAAAGCCAGAAATAAAACCAAAATAAATCTATTGGAGATCTCACATTGTAGAACTTTAAACAAGTTATATGATCTAGTGTCAAGATGTAAAGTCAAAACCTTCATGGACACTCTGGTTATAGTAGAAAACCAAATGGTGACTTGTTGCTAGATCCAAAAGATTTGAATCAAGCTATTCAACGAGAACACTTTCTAATTCCATCATGTGATGATATTGCTGTTAAATTGACAAACAAAAAATTCTTTACCGTACTTGATATGAAGGATGGATATTGGCAGGTGGAGTTGGATAGCGATAGTTCAGATTTAATGACCTTTGGTACCCCATTTGGTCGTTACAAGTTTAAAAGGTTAGCTTTTGGTATTTGTTCAGCCCCTGAGGTTTTTCAAAAGAAGAACTTTGAAATTTTTGGTGACATCCCAGGAGTGGGACTGTATTTTGATGACTTAATAATAACAGGTGCCACCGAGGCTGAACATGACCAAAACCTTAAGTGTGTATTGGAAAGAGCGTCTAAATACAACATAAAGTTTAATAAAAAGAAAATTCAATTTAAAAAAGAGAGTGTTAAGTTTATGGGACAGATTTTTTCACACAAAGGTGTAGAGTCGAATAAAAAATATGTTGAAGCCATTTTAAAAATGCCTGTTCCTAAGTGTAAGGCAGATGTGTTAAGATTTTTAGGCATGGTCAAATATATAGGCAAGTTTATACCAAATCTTTCTAAAATTACTGCTCCTTTAAGGAATTTAACTAGAAATGATGTTGATTTTAGATGGACAGAAGAGTGTCAAAATTCTTTTAGTAACTTATTACATTTATTAACCAACTCTCCTGTTTTGACATATTTTGATTCTAAGAAAACAATAGAAATAGAGACAGATGCTTCTAAAGATGGGCTAGGGGCTTGCCTTTTGCAAGAAGGTAAACCTGTAGCATTTGCATCACGGAGTTTAACTAAGACTGAGCAAGCCTATGCTCAAATTGAAAAAGAGACCTTGGCGATTCTTTTTGCTGTAAAGAAATTTCATTATTTTATTTACGGTATGCCTACTAAAATTTACAGCGATCACAAACCTTTAGAGTCAATTTTTAAAAAAGATTTACAGTCATCTTCTCCTAGAATTTTAAGAATGAGACTTAAACTCTTAAAATATAATCTAGACATTTGTTACAAACCAGGAAAGTATATGTACATTTCTGACACATTATCTCGTGCTTTTCTTGAAAAAAAAAACTAAAAAGTCAGAAAATGAAATAGATTTTGCAGTTCATTCTATAAGTAAATCCTTGCCTATATCTACAAATAGAATTAAACAATTTACTTTTGAAACCAGTAAAGACCAACAGCTTAGTAGTGTTATAAACTTTATAAATAATGGTTGGCCAGATCAAAAATACAAAATTCCAGAAAATATTAGACATTTTTATAAGTTAAGAGAGAAAATATTTGTATCAGAAAATTTGTTATTTTTAGAAAATAAATTAATTGTACCTTATAGTCTAAGAACAGAAATGATTAAACTTTTACATGAAGGCCACCTAGGGATTGAAAAGACAAAATCACAAGCCAGAAAAGTATTTTATTGGTCAGGTATTACCGCAGATATTGAATCTTACATAAAGAAATGTAAAATTTGTGAAAAATTTTCTAAAAAAAATCCTAAGCAAAAGCTTCTCCAGTATCCAATACCTGAAAGGCCATGGGAACGTGTTGGTTCTGATATTTTCACATATGCTGATAAAAGTTATTGTGTTTTGTTTGATGCATATTCAAACTGGCTTGAGATTTTGCCAATAAGAAATAAAAGTGCTGAAGCTGTTATTTCTCAGATTAAGCCAATTTTTGCAAGGTTTGGAGCCCCTGATATTCTTGTTAGCGATAATGTACCTTATAATAGCGAAACATTTTTAGAATTTCTAGAAATTGAATTTTACTCTTGTTACACGTAGTCCAAAAATACCCACAGTCAAATGGGTTGGCTGAAAAAGCTGTATCAATTGCTAAAAGTCTTCTTAAAAAATCAAAGGAGGAAGGAAAAGGTGATTTATGTTGTGCATTATTAAATTACAGAAATTCTACATTGAAGGGAATGGGCTATTCGCCATCTCAATTGTTAAATAGTAGAAATTGTAAGACTAAAGTTCCAATTGCTTGTGATTTATTGCAGCCTAAGTTGTGTTTAGATGTAAAAGAAAGAATTCTTGCTAAACGTAAAATGAATGAACAATATTATAATAGAAATGTTAAAAGTTTAAAACCACTTAACAAGGGCTCTAATGTTACAGTGTTAAATCATAAAACTAAAATTTGGGAACCTGCAAAAATAAGAGATATACATGATAGTCCAAGATCATATGTATTACAGGATTGTAGAGGTAACACTATCAGAAGAAATCGTATTGATATCAAACCTTCAAAAACCCCTTAAAGGTACCTGATAATATGCTTGAGTCTGCCACTGATATCGCCATTGACTGATAGTGATATTGCCCTTGTTTGATTGAACCTAAAAAGAGTAGGTCTGAATTTGTTGATTCTAAACAGGTGACACCAGAAATGCATAGCCCTTTACAGTTAGTAGAATCTCAATTGCAAAATCACGATGTTATGCAAACCACTCGAAGTGGACGAGTTATTAAAAAACCAGAAAAACTAAACTTGTGAGGGGAGATGTATAATATGGTATAACTGTACTAATAATATGTTTGATTTAAAGTCATGGCATCCATTGGTATGCAACCCTCTGTGCATATAATATATTGTGTTGCCTACCAAAAAGAATGTCATTGTTCCCAAGCGGGCCGCAGTCTTGCGCGTCTAGTGCTAGACAAGTGATGATTCGTTGTAAATGTTGTAATGTGTAAAACGTTGATTAAAATAACTAGAGAAATAAACTATTGTTTTATTTCAATAATCAACCACATTATACAGACACTGCTGAGTTCGGTAAATACTTTCAGCTGCAATATTTAGATAAGATAGAATCATGGGCCTATTCATATCGACTGCATGGTGGTTTAAATACCAATATGCATATTGAACGTATGCACAGGACAATAAAATACATTTATTTAAAGGAAAAAAATGTGAAACGATTAGATAAGGCTATACATGCCATTTTAAGATTTGTCAGAGACAAAATGTTCGACAGGTTCGTATATATTAACTTTTCCTACTAGGTACACAATATACTTACCTGCTATTTATGTATCGTTGCAGGTTAATTTTATTGAATAAGAGCAAACTTTGTTCAAAAATAAAAGAGCTCAGGAAACGACATAAAACCAGCACAAATTTACATTTTGATACCATAATGGTGAATATAATTTGGATGGGAAGTTTTATCCTCTACCAATAAAGATATATATGTTGTACAAGAAGTTAATAAGCAGTGCACCTGTGAATTAATTTGTTCTGACTGTAATTCTTGCTAGCATCATTATTTATGCACCTGTATTGACTCAGCTATCAGATGGAATATGTGCAAGCACATTCATTTAGTCTGCAGATATCTAAAAACTCTGGAAATAGATATGCCAACAGAAATTCAACTGACTATAGCTGACGCTGACGGTAATTATGCTCATTTTTTTATCTATCGTCTATACAATGAGATCGTTTTTGTTTTTAAAAAACTGATTCAGGAAACTTAAAATAAAATTTTACATTTTGGGAATATTTCTACCTATGAAATATCTTTCAAATGATTACCTCTCTCTCTCTATATTAGTTTTTTTTAAAGATTGTAGTAAGTTTAGTTTTACGACTCTGTATAATATTATATATATAATTTATATATATATATATATATATATATATATATATATATATATATATATATATATATATATATATATATATATATTAAAATATATATATATATATATATATATATATATATATATATATATATAATATATAATATCAAAATATTAAAATACATCTATCATTAAATATTGTTTTATATTTCCCATAGGGTTGGCGATATTCTAAGGTCAAAAAAGGTATAATACATATACATTCATTTTGGTGTTTGGTCTACTTTATAGGCGGTTACATGTAGCCTCATACTTGTAGGTAGTCGACAATGACAGCTAAATTCTGAATACCTATTAGTATAGGTATTTTTGCCCTTTTTTAAATTAAATTTAAAATATTTTATAAGTGCAAATTAATTATTAGCCCTGACTAAAGATTTTTCAGTCACCACTAAATGGGAAGGTTCTTTTGCTTTTTAATTACATAAAGCGTGTCTCAAAAAAGAAGGCCAACTAGATATATGTAGCTATTTTGGACCAAAATAAGACAATTAAGCTAAATTTACCTCCATACAAAAGTGTTTTTTGGTATTATCTCTTGTAATTTAAATACTTAGTAAGTTAAGCGAAGTCTTTTTAATTTGACTTAAAATAGGTAGCTATGCAATTATCGAGTTGGCCTTCATTTTGAAGACATCCTATATAAGTACCTACAAAATCTATTTTTATTGAGATAGACATAAACTAGTATAGTTATAGGGTATTATCTTGGTTTTTGTAATTGTTTTAGGTGTGTAGAGATTACTATGTATATTGGTAAAGGGAATGATTTTACTATTCTTAACACTTGGGTTTTTGTTTCTAAAAACCTATGCATACCTAGTATCTAGGTACATATATATTATAATTTAATTTTTCTAGATGAGCAAAACTTGATAATTGAAGATGGAATAAGACCTATGGAGGAAATTGTTCAAATTAGCCAAATTCTTAGTAAACCACCAGAGTCGTCAAGCAATTTTAAGATCAAAAGCAACAGTATATTGACAATTTGTTAAAAAGTCTCCAAAGCAGAAATTCTTTACGAGAATTGGAAACGTGCAAAAAACTTACAGCTCCCATAGATCCAACACTGGCTGCTTTAAGAAGCCAAAATGATTTGCGAATCATGCCAACCGCATTGCAGCAAACCGAAAAACAGCCAAATAATAAAAAAATTATTCCCCAAAGGCGTCTGTATGCAACAAAAAAAAACCTCTAAAAAAAAGTTCAAAAAAGGGTCAAATTTAAGTCAAATGGACAAAAATTCAGTAGCTATCCAACTTTTAAATCCATAATTTACAATATTTACATTTGGGATACAGTAGCATACCCAGAACTTGGTCTTGGTCCACATGATTTTTTTAAATAAAGTGTGTGGAATTTTGCTCAAATGTCCAATATTTCGTGGTCTTTGGGAGATATTTATTATATATCCCCCATATCCCCCCCGTATGTACGCTACTGTTGGGATAAAAATGCTCATTAAAACACATATTATAATAAATAACTATTATTTTGTTCTTTATAATATTTATATAAAAAATATGTATTCAGAAGTATAGATACATTTTAATCTTAATCCCTGAACGATAAAGGGTTTTTACATGTAAGTGTTGGTTAAAAATACATGATATTGTACATAATTACTAATAAAAGGTTATTTTATTTAAAGTGCCCATCTACCAACTTTATATAAAAAAATCACTCACAATCTATTTCATATTTTATTTCGCGGGCCGCCTTCGGCGCTTTCGGACCCTCGAATAGACGCGGAAATAACCGAAAGCTTAGTTTCCGCCTTGACGTAGACGCTTGTCACTGCAATGTGACAAACGACAGTCGGTGTTTTGTCTTACTTTAAATCGCGCGTTAATTTGTACGCACGAGGTATATTATTACTAACGTAACTACCATATAAAGTGATTTTCGGTATCGCGCAAGGTAGGATGTTATTATACAGTGTGTCCCAAATTGGGCGTACATGTATTGGTAACTCGGGAACCATTAGAGCTACAGTGTTGGTTAAATTAGGAAAGTTTTAGACAATTTAATTGCAAAATTAAATCTGTTTTCAGATTTTATTTATCTTTTATGGTTTTTGAGATAATTAAGAAAAACCAAAATACTGCATTTTTAACTTTTGCCTGTAGCTCGCGAACTACCAATTTTACGGTTTTAAGATTACTACATTATTATAATACTTTTTTAAGAAGAATTTAATTTAAGTAAAAATATTTTTCTAACTTTATTTGTTTTGGAGATATTTACCCAAACTTTGGATTTTCATACGAACGCCATATTGGATTTTTACATTTTTGAAAAGAGCTCTTTAAGAGCTTTTCATTGATGTATCACAAGTCTAAGTTGTCAGATTGATTAAGCTCTAAAAACGATCATTTTTGTTTATTTGATAGTAGGCTTAGACTAGACTGCGTAATGGCCGCCCCGCTTCATAAAAAACAAATGATACGCATCCGGAGCGGCATCAACCTAACCATAGACATTTAAGATTCTTAAGTGCCCCATACACATACCGATTGCCGGCCGGTAGCGATCTGCAGTCGTGGGTTATATCGTTCGTCGAATTTCGGCACACATCAAACGATTAGATTCGACGGTCAAGTCGTTAACGATCGCCCTGTCAGTTTGAACGGTATGTGTGTGCGCAAAAGCACAGAGAAACGACAATTACGATCGAAAATTTTTGTCGTCAGATAAAATCTATTCAAATTGATTTTTATTGGCCGATTAATTTAAAAATGGTAAATAGAGAAACATTTATTCGCGATTTTATAGAAATTTACAAAGAAATTCCAGCATTATGGAAAATAAAAAGTTTGGCTTATAGAAGGTTAAAAGAAAATGGATATAAGAGACTTTTGAAATTTTATCGGACATTGGAACCTGATGCCAGTATTGACACGGTAAAAAAAAGACAAACAACCTTAGATCGACATTCCGCGGATCACGAGCTTCCAAGAACTGGTCGGTCAAATGATGACAGTGATGGTGATTCTACACAAGAGGTACGTTTATATTCAAATTCTTTGTAAAGTCGAGTTTAATTAAAAAAAATCTGTAGTATTATTTGGTTTATAAATTAGTCGTGGATAGTATGTAGTTACGAAAGCTAGCAGATTTTTTTTTCTTAATAACCGACACATATTTAAGTAGACTTTTTATATATTTTTAGAGTATTAATAAAATACAATAATTAGCGAAAAAAAAACTGTCTTTACATTTTATATAAACTTGTTTTGTCAGGATACTTTTCCTTCGTTCATAAAATACGTTTTATAAGAATCTCTAGCACTTTTGGCTTTTTGTGTTAAATTTTTTGAAGAAGTTGCTGTCAATCCATGTAATTTTTCTTGTTGCCGCCAATTTCCAGGCACTATTACTCCCTATTCAAGGTCCTCAGAATCAATAAAATCTCGTGGAACATAGCTCTTTCCAGAATTTCTCCTTAAAAGGTATGTAGAGCACAGGCTGCAAGAACAATTCATTCTATTTTTTCAACTTTCATGTTAATAGCAGTGTGAAATACTCTGAATCGATTGGCTAATATGCCAAAAGCGTTTTCCACAGTACGCCTGGCTCTACTTAACCTATAGTTAAAAAAATTTTGTACCGCAGTTAATAGTAAGTTTGTAGAAGAATAGGGCTTTAAAATGTGTTGGTTTAAGCTGAAGGTATCGTCACTGACAAAAACGAAATTCATGTTTTTTTTTTGTTTTTATTATTATTAGGCAAATTCAGGTTTCCGGAAAGAAGCTTATCATAAAATTTAGTGTTTTCAATGACACCACCATCAGAATTCCTTCCATTGCATCCTACGTTTACATATATAAATTCGTAATCTGCATTCACTACAGCCATGAGAACGATACTAAAGTAATATTTGTAATAAAAAAATATGATCCACTATTTGGTGGTTTTACAATTCTGACATGTTTGCATTGGTTTAGGCCCCACAATTGGGAAAACTCCAACGACTCTCAAAGTTATTAGCCACTTGTAACCATTGCTCTTCTGTGTTTGTTGTAAAAGATTGTATGGTGGTTGTAAGCAACATAAGCAACAAGCTTTGACTGCACAGTCCAGGATTCAACAGATTTTGAGTGATCTTGCTATTGAAAATTACAGGTATACTAGTGCATTAGGTTGTACTACTGCTACTACTTCTGGATTGTCATCACCTATTGATTCTGCAATAAGTACGCCTAGAAGAGAAAATCAAGATCCGCTATCTGCTGCTATTGCGATTCTGATGATACTTAGAAAGTATATAGTATTGGATAAAGTGTGTTGATATGTTAATAAAGTTTAATTTAGTTTAATAAACATTTAAAAGTGGTGTATAAGCATTTTCACTTACCTTTATATAATCCTTCAAGCTCTCGTATATAGCATCTAATACTTCCGGGATGAACAACGAAATAGCTGGTTTTGATACTCTGAAGAAGTGTGACAAACTGTGGAGAGAGATACTTTTGATAACAAAGATTCAAATTGTGTTATCCTCATAAAACTTTTATATTCCGGTTGATCTTCTATTGCTAGCTCTTTCAAAAGTCCAACTGAATTTCCACGAGTATCTCTTCGAAGTAACCATTTTCGTGTCCATATTCGTTTACCCTTCTTTAATTCGTTTTCAAGTTCTTCTATCAACGACGAGATAATTAGGTTCAAATAATATTTAAACGTACGCGTATATATAAGATGGCGCCGACGGTAATCCATGGTTAGCCGATTATTTCCCACTATTTATCGTTTTTCCAAACCGGAAATAGTCCAACGCGAGTGACAGCTTT